>WBNM01022220.1:5297-19797 GCA_013399055.1 Ramphastos sulfuratus | reverse complement strand
GATCCCTGGGGTTGTTCTTTCCTTTCCTTTACCTTTTTTTCTGTTAGCCAAGGTTAGAGGAGAGATGTTAGAGAGGAGTTAAGGGGAAGTGAATATATCCAACAACACAGAGCAGAGAGGGAGGTATTGTTGACATTTTGGCTTTTTATCCCTCTCAGTAAACCAGTGAATGATGTAGACCTCATCATTATCTTCTTTTCACAACCAATGATCTAATTTCTCTCCTTAAAATATTCCAAATAGCCTTAAACCAGCACACCTAGCCATTCCCATCCACATTCACACTCACACTCACATTGACACATCCACATTCACACTCACATTGACACATTCACATTCACACGCTCACACTCACATTCACATTGACACACTCACACATTCACATTAAATTAACATTAACTCACACTCACACTCATATTCACATTCACACTCACATTCACATTCACATTTACATTGACACAGTTACATTCACATTGATACATTCACACTCACACTCACATTCACATTGACACATTCACACTCACACTCTTCACATTGACACATTCACATTGACACATTCACATTCACACTCACATTCACTCACATTCACACTCACACACACTGACATTCCCATTCACATTCACACTCACATACATTCACATTCACATTGACATATACACATTCACATTGACACATTCACATTCACACTCACTCACATTCACACTTACATTGGCACAGTTACATTCACATTGACACACTCACATTCACACTCACACTCACATTCACACACACATTCACACATTCATGCTCACATTGACACAGTCACATTCACACTCACACTCACATTCACACACACTCACATTCACACACTCACATTCACACATTCACACTCACATTGACACAGTCACACTCACATTGACACACTCACTCTCACATTCACACCCACATTCACACTCACATTCACATTCACATTCACACTCACACTCACACTCACATTCACATTCACAGTGCTGGAGTGTGCCCAGACAAGAGTAATAAAGCTGCTGAAGGGGCTGGAGAACAGCTCTTGTCAGGAGCATTCGGGAACTGGAGTTGTTTGGTCAGGAGAAGAGGAGGCTGAGAGGAGACCTCATTGCTCTCTACAACTCTCTAAGAGGAGGTTGGAGTGAGCTGGGTATCAGTCTCCTCCCAGGTCACAGGAGGAAACAGCCTCAAATTGCATCAGGTGAGGTTTAGGTTGGACATTAGGAAAACTTCCTTTGCTGAAAGGGTTGTCAAGCCTTGGAACAGGCTGCCCAGGGCAGTGGTGGCGTCCCCATTCCTGGAGGGATTTAAAAGCCATTCAGATGTGGTACTGAAGGGCATGATTTAGCAGAAGGCTTAGCAGTGCTGGGTTAACAGCTGGACTTAAAGGTCTTTTCCAGCCCAAACAATTGCCTGATTCTGTGTTTATGTGTCAGTTTCAAGCACTGTTACTCAATCTGCCAGTGCTGGACATCAGTGATTTTTGAGAAAGGTCCTGGAAAAGACACACTTTTTTTTTATCCCCTCAGTAGCCACAGCAACCTGCTGTGCTCTTGTAGCCATGAGCCTGCTGCATGCCATCTGGATCAGAAGAAGCTTCCCCAGCCCCTGGCCTGACTGCTCCTGATTAACACCTGCCTGGAAGCTTCAGTTAGGCTTCTATTTGTAGTGGTAACCAGTGCAAAAGTGCCAAACAGCCTTGTCTTTGCTGGGGCTTTATCTCCAAATAATGATGCCAACTTAATTCAAGTGAAGATTAAGCCTTTTTTTTTTTTTCTCCTTTTTTTTTTTTACCCTTTTCTTTCCTAAGTGAAAAGCAAAGGCAGATCACCAAGATGACTTTTACAGCAGCATTGTTTCCAAAGCAAGCTGCAAATGAACTGCAGCAATCTATCAGGCAGCCTTTACTGCTCACTACACTAATTTCCCATTTCCACTTCATTTTGTGTCTAGCACTGTAATTTGTACATCTCAGGACTGCTACTGTAAAACCTCAGACAACCTCAAAAGAAGAAAAAAAAAAGAAGAAGGAAGGAAGGGGAAAAAAAAGAAATTAAAGCAAACCAGGAGCAAAAAGCCACAACAACAAAAAAACCAACCTGGAAGTGTCTGGACTTATCTAGAATATCAATGTGTCCACAACAAAGGCTCTTTGTGAGCAAGCCTGAGCTGCACTGCCAGTGGTTTTAATGCTGCAGACTTTTCACATCTATTTAATTGTTCTCTGTGTTAAATTGAGCTTTTCTATATTAAAGTGGAAAAAAAAAAAAACCAAACCCCAAACCCATATCTGCTTTATCCCTTAAAACATTACCCATGGAGGCACCAAAGCGATGGCTCTTTGCTAGCCATAGAGAATTTGCATACACAAAGCTGTTAGGAGTCCCTGACATGTTGTTCCAAAATTAAATAACATGCATTCAGCAGACAATGAGCCACTTGGATACTGGAAGGGAATATTCAATCAGCTGAAACAGATGCTCAGAGGAAATCTCCTTCTTGAGGCAACATTCTGTTACTGACAGGTGCATAAAAGAGTCTCGGTTCTACAGACCAAAGATTGTAAAAATCAAATGCAAAATGGTTTATGCCTTTTTTTGGTCCTCCCCCTCCTTTTTATCTCAGAGATGAACAGCAATCACTCTTAAAGGGAAAGCATAAAGCCAGAGCCATTTTTTGCAGCTGATGGTAGTTGGAATTGTTTCAATGTGTGCTCTGAAAATCACCTGCGAGGACTGCTGAAATGTGTGGATATGGCACCTGGGGACGTGGTTTTAATGGCCATGGTGGGGTTAGGTTGATGGTTGGGCTCAGTGATCATAGAATCATAGACTGGAAAGGTTGGAAGGGACCTCAAGGATCATCTAATTCCAACCCCCTGCCATAGGCAGGGACACCTCCCACTAGCACAGGTCACTCAAGGCCTCATCCAACCTGGCCTTGAACACCTCCAGGGAGGGAGCAGNTTTTGTGATTCTAGGATTTTGTGATTGTAGGATTTTGTGATTCAGGATTTTGTGATTCAGGATTTTGAGATTCAGGATTTTGTGATTCTAGGATTTTGAGATTCAGGATTTTGTGATTCTATGATTTTGAGATTCAGGATTTTGTGATTCTAGGATTTTGTGATTCAGGATTTTGTGATTCTAGGATTTTTTAATTGTAGGATTTTTATTCTAGGATTTTGTGAATCTGGGATTTTTATTTTAGAATTTTGTGATTCCAGGATTTTATTTGTAGGATTTTGTGATTTTAGGATTTGGATTATAGGATTTTGTGATTGAGGATTTTGTGATTCTAGGATTTTGTGACTGTAGGATTTGGTTATTGTAGGATTTTGATTATAGGTTTTTGCTATTGTAGGATTTTGTGATTCGGGATTTTATGATTCTATGATTTTGATTGTAGGATTTTGTGATTTTAGGATTTTTATTCTAGGATTTTGTGATTGAGGATTTTGTGATTCCAGGATTTTGTGATTGTTGGATTTTGTGGTTCTAAAATTTTCATTCTAGAATTTTGTGATTGTAGGATTTTGATTCTAGGGTTTTGTGATCGTGGGATTTTGTGATTGTTAAGGTTTTGTGATTCAGGATTTTGTGATTGTAGGATTTTGTGACTGAGGATTTTATGATTGTAGGATTTTGTGATCATAGGATTTTGATTCTAGGATTTTGTAATTCCAGGATTCTGACTTTAGGATTTTGTGGTTCTAGGATTTTACGATTCTAAGATTCTATGACACAGGAGGTTTCACTTAGAGAAAAGGGAAAAAAATAATCCTCCCTGTAAGGGTGCTGTGCCCTGGAGCTGCTCAGAAAGGTTGTGGAGTCTCCTCGGTAGAGATTCCAAACCCTCCTGGGCATTGTGATCATAGAATCATAAATCTGTGAAGGTTGGAGCAAACCTTTGAGATCGTCACACCCAACCACTCTCCTAGAGCTTGCAATCCCACAGTTACTGCCAATCCAGTACAACTAAACCATGTTTAGTTGTACTCACCAGCCCATCCACAGCTTGTAAATATGTCCAGGGATTGTGACTACAACACCTCCCTGGCAGCCTCTTCCAATGTCTGAGAACCCTTTCAATGAATAAATTTTTCCTAATATCCAACCTGAACCCAGGGCAACTTGCTGTGGGTGACCCTGCTTTAGCAGGGATTTTGGGCTAAATGATCTCCAGAGGCCTCTTCCAACCTCCACCATGCTGGGATTTTGTGACAGCAGTGCTGGGGAACCACTCACATCCCATAGAATAAGGTGTTCCCACTCTAGGGGTGTGTTGTACCCAGGTAGAGGTTGAAAAGGGAACTTAAAAGCAATAGTGGGAGGAATAACTGAAAGGAAAAGAGAAATTTCCGTATGCTATTCCTTATCATCTTCCCATACAGGAAAAGTGTTGCTGTGCTCCCCACACTCTCTATGTGGCTCATTTGCTACGTGCTGTAGGGCAGAAGTTTAAACTCTACCAAAGGATTATGAAGTTAGGAATGTTGATAGCTTTGAGGGGCAGGGAAAAAAAAAACATCTGATGGTTAAAGTGTGCACTGGACAAGAAAATTATTCAGGTTTTCATTTACTGCTCAGTAGTAAACAACCAGAAACAACTTGAGTCAAGTGCTTCACTGGTTGCTGTTCTTGCTTAGAAAAAGATGTCTACAGATCTTCAGCCTTCATGGCACTTTGAGTCACAGAATCACAGGATCACAGAAACATTCAGGTTGGAAAAGACCTCCAAGATCATCGAGTCCAAGTCTGACTGATATCCTTACTCTACAAAGTTCACCCTTAAACCATATCCTGAAGCACCACATCCCCAAGCACTATATCCCCAAGCACCATATCCCCAAGCACCACATCCTCAAGCACCACATCCCCACGCACCACATTTGAGCACCACATCCCCGAGCACCACATCCCCAAGCACCACATCCCCAAGCACCACATCCCCGAGCACCACATCCCCAAGCACCACATCCCCAAGCACCACATCCCCAAGCACCATATCCCCAAGCATCATATCCCCAAGCACCACATCCAAACGACTTTTAAACACATCCAGGCTGGGTGACTCCACCACCTCCCTGGGCAGCTCATTCCAGTCCCTGACCACTCTTGCTGGGAAAAAAATTCTTCCTAATGTCCAGTCTAAACCCACGCAGTGGCAGCTTGAGGCTATTCTTTCTTCTATCACTAAACTGTGAGAAGAGACCAGCACCAACCTCTCCACAACCTCCTTTCAGGTAGCTGTAGACAGCAATGAGGTCTCCCCTCAGCCTCCTCTTCTTCAAACTAAACAGCCCCAGCTCCCTGGGTCTAATGGAAGGTATCTGTACCCATGGCTTGGAATTAAAAGATCTTTAAGGTCCATTTCAACCCAAACCATTCTATAACCCTGTGTGGGCACTCCCACCAGAGCCTCACACTTTTCTAAGCCCCTTTCACAGCTGCACAGTTAATTGGGGTGATAGCTAGAAGGTAACACTCCAACCACTAAGGTATGTGAATAAATCAAATCAGGCTACAGATTAAAAATAAAAAAAAAACAAAACAGACAAAAAAAAAACCAAAACAAAAAAACAAAATTAAAAATAGTTCAAGTGAGGCAAAAGAGTATTTTCAAACAGAAAAGCTTTCTGTCAGGAAACATCTGACCAGTTTTACACAGCAACTGCATAAATTAGTGCCAATGCTTTTGCCAAGGGGCAGGGAAGGGAGAAGGCTGTTAGTGAAGTTCACTCACTTCAATTCTTTCTTTTTTTTCTTTTTATTTTTTTATTTTATTTTCTCTTCATTTTTTTTCCTTTTCCTTCTAATTCTCTCCAGAATATCAAAGACTTTTTCTTTTTTCCAGGGTATGTGGAAAGGAAAAAAAACCTTACACTTGTGTCTTCTCTGGCTGCAAGAACTCTCAGTTGCAAGGAGTCAACTTTACTGTCTGGCTTCAGAGGGCTCCTTTTGCTTCACAACTGCAGGATCTGGGATGGGGGAGGATAGTGGAAGGGGCTCTCTTTTCTTAATTTTATTATTTTCCCCTTTTTTTCTCTCTTTTTTCTCTTTTTTCCCTCTTTTTTTTTTCCTTTTTTTTTTCTCTCCCCCCACCCCTTTTTATTTCTCTATTTTTTCCTCTTTTTCCTCTTTTTTTCTCTTTTTTTTCTCTTTCTTTTCCTTCTTCTTTTCCTTCTTTTTTCCCCTCTTTTATTTCTCTCTCTTTTGTTTTCTCCCCCCCCCCTTTTTTTTTCTTTCCCACTGCCTTTTACATTTTAAGGCTTTCTTCCATTTAGTCAGCAATGCCTGCTGCTTCTTTCAGAGACTCACAGGGTCTCCAGCAACAATTATCCCAGACCAGCTCCATTCCAGAAGCTCAGAAAAAAACAAAAATATGCTTTGAGATGCAGAGCCAATCCCTCTCTCACAAGGGCTGCAACTGTCATTCTCTGTCAGTTTATTTTCTGTGGGAAATTAACTGGCTACAGGAGATGGGGCAAGTCTCATTGAAGTCATCTGTGCTGAATGGTTTCTTAGGGTGGGTTTTTTTGGTTATTTTTCTTTTGTGGGGGAAGGAGAGCAGGGGGGAAATAGATTCAACAGATCAGTGGCCAAGATTGTATTGTCTTGATTTTTGCATGAAGCTGTGCACTGGCACTTAGAGATACATGCCTTTTATAACCATGGGCTAAGGGTGTTGATGTAGATGCCTTTCCCAGCTGAACAGCTCAAAATGCTTTCCAAGCTCTCATTGAAATGCAGTGCAGCTCTCACCTTGGCTCTGGCACAGCTTTGCTGGGAGCTGGGTGATGCCCAGATTCAATGCAAATAATTACACTGACCAAATCCATGGGCCTTGCTCTCAGCTGTTCTGTACCACAGAGTCACAGAACCCCAGCGTGGTTGGAAGAGCCCTCTGGAAAGCATCTAAACCCTCCCTGCAGCCTGCCCAGCAGCACAGTGTCTAGGTGGGGTTGAAATCTCTCCAGAGAAGGAGACTCCACAGCCTCTCTGGGCAGCCTGCTGTAAGGTTTTGGTAGCCTCCCACATCTTTCCCGTAGCTGTTTTGCAGTTTGTTTCCAGTACAAAATAGCCCCAAGGTCCCTGTGAGCACAGGAGGAGTGAAGCCACAATTCTAAAAGTCTTCATGGGCCTGAGTAATGGCTTCATCCCAAGAGGGAAAAGGGATGTGGCTGAGGATCAAGGGCTGTAGCTGGAAATGCTTGTCCAGATTTGGCTTGCTGCTACTGCTCTGCCAGAACAGATTTTAGGGCAGTTGGCATAAGTTAAAAGCAGGAATAAAATAGCTGAAGAAGGTTGGTTTGGGTTTTTTTTTTGCTCTCTCTGCTAAACTGGGCTATTGCCCACACTTTTTAACCACTTTGGATGTCACTTTCCATGTTGTGCTTTTGAAATCTCCATGCTGAAAACAAGTACCTTGTGATGGAGGAAGATTCTCATTCAGTTCTGGCAGGCAAAGATTTGATCTCGAAAGGTAACACTTTTGAAACTCTCTGTGTGCAGCTCTCAAGTCTCAAAATGAGAAAGACACGAACCAGAGGAGGTCACAGCAATGATGGGAGGGCTGGAAGCCCTCTGTTGTGACACCAGGCTGAGAGAGTTGGCGTTGCTCAACCTGGCTTCTTGTGGCCTTTCATTACTTTGAAGGGGTCAATCAGAAAGATGGGGACAGACCTTTTAACAGGTGACAGGACAAGGGGTGATGGTTTGAACCAAAGGAGGGAGATTCAGACTAGAGAGAAGGAAGGAGTTACTTTCAATGAGGATGGTGAGACTCTGGCCAAGGTTGCCCAGGGAGGTGGTAGCTGCCCCATGGCTGGCACCATTCAGGTCAGGTTGTTTGGGGCTCTGAACAACCTTCTGTAGATGCTGATGTCCCTTCTGAGTGCAAGGAGGTTGGACTAGATGAGCTGTAAAGGTCTCCTCTAACCCAAACCATGCTGTGGTTGTCTGTTTCAAATTGTTCTTTGTCCACAGGGCAGCTGAACACACATGGACGAGTGCCTCTCTGATGGCACTCTATAAATGCTCAGGCAAACACCTAAGTGCTAAACAATGTTCTGCTAGATAAAAGCCACAATTTGCCAGCTTCCACCTGCTTTGTCTCATTAAAATGGAAATGTTTATTCTTTGGGATGTATCAGCAAATCAAGAGAGGTGATTCTGCCCCTCTACTCTGCTCTGATGAGACCTCGCCTGGAGTACTGTGTCCAGCTCTGGAGTCCACAGCACAGGATGGACAGGAGAGAGCCTAGAGGAGGGCCACAAGGGTGATCAGAGGGCTGAGGAAGCTCTCCTGTGAAGACAGACTGAGGGAGGTGGGATTGTTCAGCCTGGAGAAGAGAAGACTCCGGGGAGACCTTAGAGCTGCATTTCAATATCTGAAGAGGACCTACAGAAAGGCTGGGGAGGGACTGTTTAGAAGGGCCTGTGGTGACAGGATGAGAGGCAGTGGTTTGAAACTAAAGATGTAGTTTGGACATTAGAAGGAAGTTCTCCACACTGAGAGAAGTGAAATACTGAAACAGGTTGCCCACAGAGGTGGTAAAGATTCCATCCCCAGAGACATTTAAGGTTAAGCTTGATGGACTCTGAGCAACCTGCTCTAGTTAAAGATGTCCCTGCTCAGCATGAGCTGCCAGTGTGCACTTGCAGCCCACATCAGGAGCAGTGTGGGCAGCAGGGTGAGGGAGGTGATTCTCCGCCTCTACTCCACCCTGGTGAGACCCCACCTGGAGTACTGCATCCAGGTCTGGAGCCCTATTACAAGAAAGATCTGGAGGTGTTGGAAGGTGTCCAGAGGAGGGCCACGAGGATGATCAGAGGGCTGGAGATGCTCTCCTATGAGGACAGGCTGAGAGAGTTGGGGCTCTTCAGTCTGGAGAGGAGAAGACCCCGAGGAGACCTTAGTGTGGCCTTCCAGTATCTGAATGGGGCTACAGGAAAGCTGAGGAGGGACTTTTTAGGGTGTCAGGTAGTGATAGGACTGGGGGGAGTGGAGCAAAACTCTAAGTGGGTAGACTCAGATCGGATATTAGGAAGAAATTCTTCAGAATGAGGGTGGTGAGAGACTGGCACAGGTTGCCCAAGGAGGTGGTGGAAGCCTCATCCCTGGATGTTTTTAAGACCAGGCTGGATGTGGCCCTGAGCAACCTGATCTAGTGTGAGGTGTCCCTGCCCGTGGCAGGGTGATTGGAGCAAGATGATCCTTGGGATCCCTTCCAGCCCTGTCGATTCCATGATTCTATGATTCTGTGATTACCGCAGGGACTGGACAAGACAATCTTCAAGGGTCCCTTCCAACCTGATGAGTTCTGTGATTCTATTATCAACCCTTACCTTCAGGGCAGATGTGGGTCATGCCCCTCATGTGCTTTAAGAAGGAAATTCTAATTCTCAGTCTTCAGGGCTGAACACATGCTTGGGGCTGGCCCCTTGTTCACTCTGCAAGCATGTGCTGGTTGGCAGGGCCAGGAGCTTACAGACCTTTTCTATACAGTCACCAAGTGCTGGCCAGAAGCTGCAGCAGGATGCACTCAGCTGAGCCAGAGCACTGAATCTGTGTTTCTTTCATCCTTACTCAGCACAGCTTTGTGTATGCTGTCTCCAACTCTTTGAAATCTGTTAGCTGAAGGATTGCTCCAAGTAGTTCAAAAGCGCACAGAAATTCTGTCTTGGTTTTGTTCCCTGCTTCACGTTGGTACATAAATGGTCTGAGCATCTTAGTGGTGGAGTATCTGGCTGGTGACAGCATCTAAAGGCTGCTCAGGGTATGGCAGCAGCCTCCTGCAGATATTGCTGCTTTGCTCTTTGAAAAATGCCACTGACCCTTTGAAAACCAACCTTCTGACACGGGCTAAAGCAGGCAATTACAGCACAAAGTTCACCTAGGGTATTAGCAGCACAAAGCAAATGGTAGAGTTGCAAGGCCAGTCTCAGCTCACCAGCCCCTGTGCCAGCCTGCTGTAGGGGTATCAGAGAATCACAGAATGGCTTAGGTTGGAAGGGACCTCAGAGATCATCCACTGCAATCTCCCCACCATAGGCACCTCTCAAATCATAGAATCATAGAATGGTAAGGTTGGAAGGAGACCTCAAGGATCATCTAGTTCCAACCCCCTGCCATAGGCAGGGACACCTCCCACTAGCACAGGTCACTCAAGGCCTCCTCCAACCTGGCCTTGAACACCTCCAGGGAGGGAGCAGCCACAACCTCCCTGGGCAACCTGTGCCAGTGTCTCACCACCCTCACTGCAAACAACTTCCTCCTAACATCCAGTCTAAATCTCCCCTCTGCCAGTTCAAACCCATTGCCCCTTGTCCTGTCATTGCAAGACCTTGTCAATAGTCCCTCCCCAGCCTTCCTGTAGGCCCCCTTCAGATACTGGAAGGCTACTCTAAGGTCTCCTGGAAGCCTTCTCTTCTCCAGGCTGCAGAGCCCCAACTCTCTCAGCCTGTCCTCATAGCAGAGCTGCTGCAGCCCTCTGAGCATCTTCGTGGCCTCCTCTGGACCCACTCCAACACTTCCATGTCCTTCCTGTGCTGGGGGCTCCAGAACTGCACACAGGACTCCAGATGGGCTCTGAGGAGAGCAGAGTAAAGGGGGAGAATCCCCTCTCTTGCCCTGCTGGCCACGCTTCTCTTGATGCAGTCCAGGACTTGGTTGCCCAAAGCCTCATCCACCTGGCTTAGAATACACCCAGAGAGGAAGCATCCACAACCTCCCTGGGTAGCCAATTCCAGTGTCTCACTACCCTCATGCTGAAGAATTTCTTTCTAAGATCCAGTCAAACCCTGCTCTCCCTCAGCATAAAACCAGCCCCCCTCATCCTATTGCTGGATACCCTTATGAAAAGTCCCTGTGCAGCCTTCCTGCAGGATGCCCTCAGGCATTGGAAGACTTCTTTCTGCTGATTCAGCAATGTGAAGAGGTTGCCATGCAAAGTAGGTAACCTCAGCTGCATACAGTGATTTGAATTTCAGTACTGCCTCTGTCATCAAAAATCACAGAATCACAGCATGCCAGTTTGGAAGGGACCCCAAGGATCATCTGGCCCAACCTTTCTGGGTAGCAGTGTAGTTGGAATGAACTGGCCCAGCACCCAGTCAGGCTGATTCTTAAAACTGCCCAGTGTAGGGTATCTACTGCTGCTCTTGGGAGATGATTTCATTGCCTGACTGTTCTCATAGGGAAACATTTTCTTCTGGAGTGCAAGGGAATCTCCCCAACAGTAACTTGTCCCCATCACCCCTTGTCTTTTCCATGGGACTCTGTAAAAAGGGAGTCCCCATCCTCCTGGCAGCCACCCTTTATGTGCTGGCCCATGGCAATAAGGTTTCCCTCTTCTCAAGGCTGCACACACTTAGCTTGCTCACTCTTTCCTTGCATGGCAGAGCTGTCAGTCCTCTGACCATTCTGGTGACCCTTCCACCCTGTCCACATCTTTTCTTGTACAGCAGAGATCTGACCTGAACACAGTGCTCCAGGTGTGATACCTGTGTGACTATGCAGAGTGAATCTCCTTCCCACTGAAGAAGTTCAGTTCTCCTGCCAAGGCACAGTCCTCTCCTACTGCTGTGGCAGCTGAGCACACACAGCAAGAGAGACAAACACCTCTAAGTGGTTTTTGCTTTCCTAATCACTGAGCTGCTCCTTTCATTCCTTTTCTTTCACTGACTGCTGCTTCTTTGCTGACTGTCTCTGCCTTATCTCCATCTGTGTACCAGCGCCATAACCACTAAATCCTCTCTCAGCCACCTTGGTATTAACTGCAGTTGTCACCAACTACTTCTTGTCAACATTACTTGATCTCCTTTGTGCTTCGCCCTGTCTTGGTTCATTCCACCTGAAATTCATCAGTATACAGAGGGACAAAAGTGTAAGGAGAGAGAATTGTGCCTTTCAATCCTTCTTTATTTGGAAAAAAGTCCCTTTCTCTACGTGCACAGCTGAAAAAGGAATTGATTTATGTTGCTGCAACTCCACTGATTCCACCTGAAGTTTCTCTAATTTCCACCAGTGTAAGGGGGATTAAAATCCATCTCAGAGTACAGCACCTCACTGCTGTAGAATTACTTTTGACTGGGTAAGAGATAGGAGGGCATATTTCCAGCCTGAAATTCATTTCCATCGTTATCTGCTGCACAGGGCTCAGTGAAAGACTGTTAGTGGAGTTCTCTGCAAATCACCTCCATTACTGATAATCCTTTTGCAGCCCACAAGCAAACACCCCATGCCAAGGGAAGCAGTGCTTCTACGTGCCCTTGATGCAGTGGATGCACAGAACCTTGCTGCCAGCTGCACAACCACTGAAGGAGTGCAAAAGAATCACCCTCGCTTGCACGAGGGCTGAATATGGACCCCAACATCAACAACAGGCAACCCTGGTGATTATCTCACTGATTTGGAGCCACAGTCTGCCTCTGGGTAACCTGAAAATGATTCTTTCAGTGGCAAATCTTTTATTTAAGGTTAGGAATACATTTGCAGAGTATAATGTGGTGTCTCAATTTGTCCTGCTGCCGACGTGCCAAACACTATGGAATTGGTTCTCTTTGCTCTGGCACTGACTTACCCTGCTCCCTACACCCTGGAATTGGTTCTCTCTGCTCTGGCACTGACTTACCCTGCTCCCTACACCCTGGAATTGGTTCTCTCTGCTCTGGCACTGACTTACCCTGCTCCCTACACCCTGGAATTGGTTCTCTCTGCTCTGGCACTGACTTACCCTGCTCCCTACACCCTGGAATTGGTTCTCTCTGCTCTGGCACTGACTTACCCTGCTCCCTACACCCTGGAATTGGTTCTCTCTGCTCTGGCACTGACTTACCCTGCTCCCTACACCCTGGAATTGGTTCTCTCTGCTCTGGCACTGACTTACCCTGCTCCCTACACCCTGGAATTGGTTCTCTCTGCTCTGGCACTGACTTACCCTGCTCCCTACACCCTGGAATTGGTTCTCTCTGCTCTGGCACTGACTTACCCTGCTCCCTACACCCTGGAATTGGTTCTCTCTGCTCTGGCACTGACTTACCTAGTAGCCTTGCAGATAAGTCACTGGTCACAGACCTGGCTTGGGGCAGCACCACTCTTTTCTCAACCACTTCACTCCAAGCAGAATTAGGAAGAGCACAGTAAGTGCAACTCCCCAATTCATTGCTGCATTAGCTTCCCTTTGCACCAGCTAAAGATACAGCCCAAATTGCATGGATTTCCCAGAATATTCATTTTTAGCTCCCTCAGCACAGATTCCCCAACATTTCTCTCTTAGAGAGGAAAAAGTTCCAGTTTGGGCAAAGCTAGCCATCTGTTCCAGTGCCTTGCCAGGAGTCTCTACACTCCTCTCTTCTAAGCAGTCACTGGTTAAGCAGATCACACCTCTCTGATCTTCTCTTTTACCTGGAGCCCCTGTTTTTGTGCTCACCATTTCACACCTCTGCTCACTATCGTGGCATCAACCAAGCAGAGGTGAAGCAGACACCTATTTGTTGAGGTGTTTTTGGGTTTTTTTTTTTTAATCCCATATCAGGGCAAGGAAAATATTTAGTCACATTCACACTGTGAAATAAATGTGTGATATCCTTGTAAGAGCGAGGATTGGTTTGCAGTAAAGGCAGCAGGATGCCTCAAGCAGAAGTTATCACACATCTTGGGTGGCTGGATCCACATTATTTGTGGTTTCAGATGTGCTGAAGGTGTGCAATCTCCATTAGATAATGTCTATTTTGGGCTTTTAGTGCCATGGTTTAGCTAATTAGAAGGTGTTAGGTGCTAGGTTGGACTCGATGATCTCAAAGGTCTTTTCCAACCTGGTGAATTCTGTGATTCCTGTCCCAGCTTCTGAGCAATTTAAGAGCTGAGCTTCTGCAGAGTGTGATTCCTTGCTAGGAGAGAAATGAGTCAGTAAAGAGTCTGGATGTTGTATAATTGATCTCAGCATTTATTTTTATGCAGAAAAAATAATAAAAAATAAAAAAAGGAGCAGGGAGGTGAATTCTCCTCCCAGGTCTCACACTTGGGTCCTTGCCCTAAATGATCTGATGATGGGAATTAACACTAATAATAACCCAACAGGGTTGCATCAAGCCCAGACTCCAGACTTGTGCCTGCCTGTGTCATTTGTGGCTGTATTGTAAGTCAAAAGTGAGGTATTAATGTCCAGCTCTCACATTCAGGCATTGCTAGCAGGGTTTGGGTTTTATACAGTAAATATGTCAGTGTTAAATCATAGAATCACAGAATGTCAGGGGCTGCAAGGGACCTTGAAAGCTAATCTGGTCCAGCCCTGCTACCTGGAGCAACATCACCTGGAGCAGATCACACTGGGATGCATCAGATGGTTCTTGAACATCTCCACAACCTCCCTGGGCAGCTCATTCCAGTTGGGAAATGGATTTCCCAAACACCACAGACACCCCCAAGAGCAGTAGGAGGTACTTTTTTTTTTTCCTCTTTTTTTTTTCCTTTTTTCCCCCTCTTTTTTTTT
>WBNM01022209.1:0-10249 GCA_013399055.1 Ramphastos sulfuratus | reverse complement strand
AGCTGAACCGACTGAGGCAGCTGTCCTGCTCAAGCTCTCTGAACTGAGAGTTTTCCTTGCTGCTAGGCAAGAGGTAGAACTGAAACAAGTCCTTCAAAGCAGCGCTGCTGGCACTGAGGCAGCACTGAGCTGCATTGTCTCCATAATCTGGTTTAGCCATTGCTCAGGAGGTGAAGGGTTCCATGGCAGGTTTGTGCTGTGGCACTGAGCCTCAGCTGCCTTGTTACAGCATGGAGAGGGTATTAGGGAGCTCTGCTCAGCTGTGCAGCTGGGGGATGGCTGCAGTGAGGCTGACTGTTAGCAAACCTCAAAAAGGCTGTGCTGAGGCTCACTGCAGTGAGGACAGGACCCTTCATAGAGCTAATTTGAACCTGAGGCTTCCTATGGCTGCTGGTGACTGGAAGGCAATAGAAGGATCTGGACTTGCTGGTCCTCTGCTTCTCCAAGCAGCAAGGCTGAAGCCATTTCTGCTGCTGTATCTTCTGGAGGAGGAGGAGGAGGAGGTATCATATGTGTTCAAAGCATTCACCTGAGCCCACTTTTGGCTGAACCTCTTGTGGTGTTGCTGGCCTGAGTGCCCAGCAGCTCAGGCTCCCCTTTCACAGGTGTGATCTGAACTGCACCCCTGTCAGTGGCTTACTGAGGTCCACAGAGCCTGCTGTGCAACTCAGGTATCACAGCGGTGACCAGCAGTGGCCAGCCTCTGAGGGGGGCCTGGGCACTCCTGTGCCTTGCAAAGCCCCCCCTGGGGCACATGGCAGAAACCTGAGGGCTTTGAGCACCTTACCAGCACTTTGAGACAGGGCTGTGAAGGGCTTTTGAGTGCTGGCTCTGGCAGTGCTGCCAGTGCTGTGCTGTGGGCACTGCAGCCTCTTGCTAGGCATGTGCAGTGTGTGCTGCAGAGAGGCAGCACAGCAGCACACTGCACTTAGGCTGCAGCTGCCAACCTGCAGTTCACACTAACCTTGCTCCTGCAGACACCTTCCTTGCTTTGGCCCAGCTCTCTTGCTGTCTGTTTTGCAGCATGTCAGTGTCCTCCCCTTGCCCCTCTCTCCCCTTGCCTCTCTCATTCTTACTCTTTATCTTTCTTCCTTTCTCTCCTTTCTTTTTTTCCTCTTCCTCTATATTTTTCTTCCATCTCTCCCCAGTTCTGCAGTCATCCATCTGCACTTGCAGTGCTCACCCACAGCACCTGCAGCCTGCTCAGAGAAGCCGTTCCCTCTCCTCCCAGGCTCCTGGTACCTATGTCAAGGGGTCAGTGTTGTGGCAATTCTTCCTGGCAGCAGTGCTTACAGGGGGAGTCACAGACAGGGCTTTGCTGCTTGCTTCTGCATTTCCTTCTGGGGCAGAGTTCAGAGGATGCAAATGGTTTAGCATCTGGGACGATGAAAAGCACAACCTGAGCCTGCAGTGTGAGTGCAGCCCAGACAGCAACTGTGTGCTGGGCTGCAGCAAGNTGAGTGACCTGTGCTAGTGGGAGGTGTCCCTGCCTATGGCAGGGGGTTGGAACTAGATGATCTTTGAGGTCCCTTCCAACCTTACCATTCTATGATTCTATCAAATCCCATAGCCAGGTGTGGTGTCAGCCCTGTGACATCCAGAGAGACCCATCAGGGGTTTCTCTAGCATCCAGTGCCAGAGTTTCTGAGTCTGAGTCAGTCAGGTGTGCTAAATCAGTGTTTCAGCTGGCTTCATGCTTGCTTGCCAGGGAGTTTTGTGCTTTCTTGAACTAAAGGCTTAGATAAATCTCATAAATCTTAAAGCTCCACGAGCCTTGGTGCATTTTTGCAGCCAGCAGTCATCTAAATGATGCCACAGAGTACCTTGCAGAGGGCTTAGGTTACCCCTTCAGGGCAAGTTCTGTGCCAGTGAGTGGGTTTATTGAACAGTGTCAGTAATGCTGGCAGCAGGAAACTGCCAGCAGTAGTCTCCCATCTGGGAGGAAAAATGCTCTGTTTAATTTGTATCTCTCCCAGAAAAAGCACAAGAGTGGAGATGCTCACAGTGCTGCTGGCCCTAGCTGCTTCATGCTTCTCCTCAGGCAGACACCTAGCAACTGGGAAATGCACCTTATTCCTTGCAGTTGCTGCCAGGATGGGCTTCTGAATGATAGCCCAAGGCCCTCTGCCTGGCAGAGGTGAAGAAAGATGTTCTGAGCTGCTGGAGAGCTTTATAGATTTCTTCATAGCTGTGATTCTGTGATAGAAACACAGAGCTAGGAGCACTTGTCCCAAGCTCACTGCTTGCTGAGGTCAGAATTGAACAACCAAGCCAAAGCCAGCTCATGAGAACAGGTTTGGAGGAAAAAAATAAAATGAAAAAAAGATAAAACACCAAACCCAGGAAGCCCAAGCAGTTGGATGGATTACAGTGTCCCTTGGCATGCATCTCACTGCTAGACATTTCCATCTGTCTGTTCCAAAGCCTTTTGCAGAGCTGCTTTGTCATTCCAGGCCAGGTTTTTATCACAAAGGCTCTGGAAATAGCTGCTCTGGGGTGGGATGAAGCTCCAAGTGATGTCCTGAGCTGAATTTGCTGTGCAGCTGTACCCTGCAAAGATAAATGAGGCTGGAGGAAACAGCTGCTCTGGGGTGGGATGAAGCTCCAAGTGATGTCCTGAGCTGAATTTGCTGTGCAGCTGTACCCTGCAAAGATAAATGAGGCTGGAGGCAGCTGAAAGCCCAGCTGGGGCTTTCCTTCAGATGGGCAAACTTTGCCTAACAACCAGGAAAGAAGATGCTGGAATCACTCTTTACTCTGGAATCACTCTAAGTCATCCTCAAAGGAATGAATCTGTGAGGCTCCTGGGTTTAGGCTCAGGATTTCCTCCCTAGCAGCAGGGCAGATACTGCAGGTGTGGCTGTGGTTTCTGGAGCACTGCAGAGTGGGCCCATGGATGAACAAAGCTTTGTCCTGTTGCAGGTATTCAAGAGGAGGTATTTTTACTTGTCACAACTGACAGATGGCTCCTACATCCTGAATTCCTACAAGGATGAGAAGATTTCAAAGGAATCCAAAGGCTGCATTTTCCTGGATGCTTGCAATGATGTTGTTCAGGTAGGTGTGCTCTCTACAGGGCTGCACCTGCCCTTGGGCACTGCCAGCTCTGGGGCAGACCTGTTGCCTCCAGCTCTCTGCCTTGGGTGCATTTACAAACCAACCCTGAGCTGTCAGCAGAAGGCAGGCAAGGGTTGGTGTGAGGGTGCCCTGCTTTGGGCCAGGAAGGCAAGGACAGCCTGAGGAGGAATTGCTCTCAGAGGGAAATGAAAGCATTTAAGCATTGGGAACAGGTTGCCCAGGGAGGTTGTGGCTGCTCCCTCCCTGGAGGTGTTCAAGGCCAGGTTGGATGAGGCTTTGAGTGACCTGTGCTAGTGGGAGGTGTCCCACTAGGTGTTCCCACAAGGAACTGGATGATCCTTGAGGTCCCTTCCAACCTTACCATTCTGTGATTGTGTCAGGTAATGTTGGACTCATTGATCNTCCACCAGCATCCCCAAGTGCCTCTCCCCAGGGCTGCTCTCCAGCCAGTCCTTGCCCAGCCTGTATCAGTGCCTGGGATTGCCCCAACTCAGATGCAGGAACCTGCACCTGGTCTTGTTGAACCTCATGAGGTTGGCTTGGGCCCAGCTCTGCAGCCTGTCCAGGTCCCTCTGGATGAATCCCTTCCCTCCAGCTGTCAGCCACAGCACACAGCTTGGAGTCAGTGGCAGAGTCAGTGAGGGTGCCTCAGTGCCACTGCCCAGTGGTGCCCATGACAGTTGTTTGCCTTCCTTTGTTTTGCTCTTGTGCTGCTGCAGTGTACCAAGTGAAAAAGCCATGAGAACTATTAGGGCTAATTTTCCAGCTAATTTAGGGGATCCTTGGCTCCAAGGGAATATGTTGCCATGCTCTGAAAGAAACCACACTCAGTTTTGGTCCTGTCCCAGGAGGCTCCAGCACTGGGCACAGTGCTCCAGGTGGGGTCCCACCCAACGCCCTAAAAACTCCTTCCAGCCTGGGTGATTCCAGGATGATTCTGTGCTTTCCCAGATGGATGCTTGCCCAGAGAGGAGCCCTGGGGCAGGTCCTGTGCTGGGCTGTTGAGGAAAGCTCCCCAAATGTTTGTGTGTGTGTCGTGCAGTGCCCCAAGATGCGCCGCTACGCCTTCGAGCTGAAGACCATAGACAAGTACAGTCACTACCTGGCTGCTGAGACCGAGCAGGAGATGGAGGAGTGGCTGATAACTCTGAGAAAGATCATCCAGAGCAACGCTGAGACTTTGGCACAAGAGAAGAAGGAGACTGTGGAGTCTGTGCAAGGTCAGCTCCTGCTGCAGCAGCAGCAGCTCCCCTCGCCCTTCCCCAGCGGTGCTGTGCAGGCTATGATCAGAGGGCTGCAGCAGCTCTGCTCTGAGGACAGGCTGAGAGAGTTGGGATTCTGCAGCCTGGAGAGGAGAAGACTTCCAGGAGACCTTGGAGTGGCCTTGCAGGATCTGAAGGGGGCTACAGGACGGCTGGGAGGGGACTCTTGACAAGGTCTTGCAATGCCAGGACAAGGGGAATGGGTTTGAAGTGGCAGAGGGGAGATTGAAAGTGGATGTTAGGAGGAAGTTGTTTGCAGTGAGGGTGGTGAGACACTGGCACAGGTTGCCCAGGGAGGTTGTGGAGCACAGAAGCACAGAATGGGATCTGTGATCACATTCTGTGCTTCTGTGCTCCACAACCTCCGGGGAAGTGTTGAGGACCAGGTTGGATGAGTCCTTGAGTGACCTGTGCTAGTGGGAGGTGTCCCTGCCAATGGCAGGGGGTTGGACCTGGCTGATCTTTGAGGTCCCTTCCAACCTTACCATTCTATGACTCCTGGAAAATTAGCTTTTTTTGTTGGAGTTGTGTTTTGGAAAGCCCTGGCAGGCTGCAGTCCTGTACCTTGGCAGCAGGCGTGTGTGGAAAAAGCTTCCTCTTGAGTGGAAAAGGCTCCCCAGACTGTTTCTGTGCTGCTGTGAGCAAATCCTGCAGGGTGCTTTCTGGCAGAGTGGTGCTGCTGCAGTTCACACAGCATTACAGAGCTGTCAGGGGCTGGAAGGGACCTCCAAAGCTCATCCAGTCCAACCTTCTTGCCAGAGCAGGGTGACCTACACCAGATCACACAGGAACACATCCAGGCAGGGTTTGAATATCTGCAGAGAAGGAGACTCCATAACCCCCCTGGGCAGCCTGTTCCAGGGCTCTGTCACCCTCACAGGGGAAAAAATTCCTCCTCATGTTCCCATGGCACTTCCTATGCCTCAGCTTCCACCATTGCCTCTTGCCCTGGCATTGGGCATCCCCCAGCAGAGCCTGGCTCCAGCCTCCTGCCACTCACCTGCACATCTTTATCACCACTGCTGAGGTCCCCTCTCAGCTCCTCCTCTCTAAGCTCCCAGCCCCAGCTCCCTCAGGCTCTCCTCCTACCAGAGCTGTTTCATTTCCTCCAGCACCTTTGTGGCTCTATGCTGGACTCTCTCCAGCAGTTCTGTGTCCCTCCTGAATTGGGGGGCCAGAACTGGACACAGTACTCCAGATGTGGCCTAGCAGGGCAGAGCAGAAAGGCAGGAGAACCTCTCTGACCTACTAACCACAGCCCTTCTGATCCACCCCAGACTGGCATTGCCAGTCCTGGCCACCAGAGCACATTGCTGGCTCATGCTCACCCTCCCATCCACCAGGACCCCCCAGGTCCCTTTCCCCTTTGCTGCCTCCCAGCAGTTGTTTTGACCACCTGGGTTTTGTGTCCTTGCAGATGATGAGTCGAGCACGCAGGGCAAGTCAGAGAACATCCTGGAGAGCCTGGAGAGGAGCATGCACCCTGAGCTGATGAAGGTATTGTGTTTGCAGAGGGCCTGCTCCCAGCACCTGAGCAGGAGCACAGCCCTGCACCAGCACAGCTGAGGAGCAGCTGGGAAGCTGCTGTGTGGAAAAGAACCTGAGAGTGCTGGTGGACAACAAGTTCCCCAGGAGCCACCAATATGTCCTCATGGCAAGAAGGACAATGTGCTCCTGGGATGTGTTGAGAAGAGTGTGGCCAGCGGGTCAAGGGAGGTTCTCTTCTCCCTCTGCTCTGCCCTGTTGAGGCCACATCTGGAGTATGGTATCACAGTATAAGCAAGGTTGGAAGAGACCTCAAAGATCATCAAGTCCAACCCATTACCACAGACCTCGAGACTAGACCATGGCACCAAGTGCCACTGGGCTCCCCAGTTCAAGAGGGATGGGCAATTACTGGATAGAGGCCAATGGAGTGAGTGTAGTCCCCTCAGCATCTTCACAGCCCTCCATTGGACTCTCTTCTGAGGAGAGACTGAGCCCTGGGGCTGTTTAGCCTGGAGAAGAGCAGCCTGAGAGGAGATCTGAGCAATGTTTGTCAGTCNGGCAGAGCAGAAAGGCAGGAGAACCTCTCTGACCTACTAACCACAGCCCTTCTGATCCACCCCAGACTGGCATTGCCAGTCCTGGCCACCAGAGCACATTGCTGGCTCATGCTCACCCTCCCATCCACCAGGACCCCCCAGGTCCCTTTCCCCTTTGCTGCCTCCCAGCAGTTGTTTTGACCACCTGGGTTTTGTGTCCTTGCAGATGATGAGTCGAGCACGCAGGGCAAGTCAGAGAACATCCTGGAGAGCCTGGAGAGGAGCATGCACCCTGAGCTGATGAAGGTATTGTGTTTGCAGAGGGCCTGCTCCCAGCACCTGAGCAGGAGCACAGCCCTGCACCAGCACAGCTGAGGAGCAGCTGGGAAGCTGCTGTGTGGAAAAGAACCTGAGAGTGCTGGTGGACAACAAGTTCCCCAGGAGCCACCAATATGTCCTCATGGCAAGAAGGACAATGTGCTCCTGGGATGTGTTGAGAAGAGTGTGGCCAGCGGGTCAAGGGAGGTTCTCTTCTCCCTCTGCTCTGCCCTGTTGAGGCCACATCTGGAGTATGGTATCACAGTATAAGCAAGGTTGGAAGAGACCTCAAAGATCATCAAGTCCAACCCATTACCACAGACCTCGAGACTAGACCATGGCACCAAGTGCCACTGGGCTCCCCAGTTCAAGAGGGATGGGCAATTACTGGATAGAGGCCAATGGAGTGAGTGTAGTCCCCTCAGCATCTTCACAGCCCTCCATTGGACTCTCTTCTGAGGAGAGACTGAGCCCTGGGGCTGTTTAGCCTGGAGAAGAGCAGCCTGAGAGGAGATCTGAGCAATGTTTGTCAGTCTCTAAAGGGTGGAGGTCAAGGGGACCTACAAAAAAGCTGGGGAGGGACTTTTTAGCCTATCAGGCAGTGACAGGACTGGGGGGAATGGAGCTAAGCTGGAGGTGGGGAGAGTCAGACTGGAGGTGAGGAGGAAGTTCTTCAGCATGAGGGTGGTGAGAGCCTGGCAGGGGTTGCCCAGGGAGGTGGTTGAGGCCCCATCCCTGGAGGTGTTTAAGGCCAGGCTGGATGAGGCTGTGGGCAGCCTGATCTAGTGTGAGGTGTCCTTGCCCATGGCAGGGGGGTTTGAAATGGATGGTCCTTGTGGTCCCTTCCAACCCTGACTTGTTCTATGATTTGATTTGTTTTGTTTTGCTTCCATCCTTTCCAGCTAAGCAGAGTTTGCCTCTGTGTGCCCAAACACTCACACCCATGCTTTCCTTTGTCCTAGTATGGAAGAGAAACAGATCAGCTGAACAAACTGAGCAGAAATGATGGCAGACAGAACCTCTTTTCTTTTGACCCAGAAGTCCAGGTAAGCATCCCCATGCTTGCAAAGGGAGGTCATAGCCTTATGCCAGAGACCCAGGGACAGAACAAGGGGACACAGCCTCATGCTGTGCCAGGGGAGGTCTAGGTTGGATGTTAGGAAGAAATTCTTGCCAGAGAGAGTGATTGGCACTGGAATGGGCTGCCCAGGGAGGTGGTGGAGTGCCCATCCCTGGAGGTGTTGCAGCAAAGCCTGGATGGGGCACTTAGTGCCATGGTCTGGTTGATTGGCTGGGGCTGGGAGATAGGTTGGGCTGGGTGAGCTTGGAGCTCTCTTCCAACCTGCCCTGTTCTGCCCTGCCCTGCTCTGTTCTGCCCTTCTCTCTTCTGCCCTGCTCTAAATGTAAGGTTTTGCTCTCTGAAGAGCTCCCTTGATGTGCTGCCTACCCTGGCCACATCATTCACCTGCAGTGTGTTGTTCCATGGACTGGAGAACAGCAGTGAGAGCTGAGCAAGTTGTGCCTGCTCAGGAGGGAAGCACAGGCAAGACTTGCAGCAGCCCCACTCATGGCTTCCCTCCAACTTTGCAGGCTGCTTTCTGTGTGATGCTTCTTGATCTTGTTGGATTCTGAGCCCATCATCAGGGCCCCTGGGAGGTCTCCTGCTTGCAGAAGCAGCTAAGTGGTATGGCAAGGACCTGCTGCATGGGCTCAGGCTTTCTGGAACAGACAGCAGTGATGTTAAAGACCATGAGAGGGATTTGCAGGGACTCAGACTCGAGGAGTTTTCAGCTGCAGGGAACGTTCCAACCTAAAAGGCCAATGGCATCTTGGCCTGTATCAGGAGCAGTGTGGGCAGCAGCACCAGGGCTGTCATTCTGCCCTGTGCTGGCACTGGGGCAGCCTCACCTGGAGCACTGTGTGCAGCTCTGAACACTCACTCAAGAGAGAGATTGAGGGGCTGGAGCAGGGCCAGAGGAGAGCGACAAGAGTGGGGAGGGGGCTGATGGGGAGAGGCTGAGGGAGCTGGGGGGGTTCAGCCTGGAGGAGAGGAGACTCAAGGGGACCTTAGCACTCTCTACAGCTACCTGAAGGGGAGTTGTAGTCAGGTGGGATCAGGCTTAGCTCCCAGGCAGCTTGTGACAGGATGAGAGGGCATGGCCTGAAGCTGTGCCAGGGGAGGGTTAGGTTGGATGTTAGGAAGCATTTCCTCACAGAAAGGCTGATTGGGCACTGGGATGGACTACCCAGGGAGGTGGTGGAGTCACCATCTCTGGAGGTGTGTAAGAGAAGCTTGGCTGTGGCACTTGGTGGCATGGCTAAGCTGATGTGGTGGTGCTAGGTCATAGGCTGGGGTTGATGACCTCAGAGGTCTTCTCCAGCCTCAGTGAGTCTCTGGTGCTGTGGAAACCCCTCCCTGTTGCTCTCATGCACTGCAGCAGGACTGCACTGACACCGTTGACTTGTTTTCTTCTCAGCTTTCATGTCTTTGCTGAGCCCTTTGCCAAGGTGCAGGTGTGGGAGTTCAGTGAAAGGAGCTGCCATCCTTAACACACTTTGAGAGAGTCCTTCCAAGTTAGTTCAGAGCCTCTGATTCTCCTCCTGGCAAGCTTTGGCTTGTTCACACCTATGGGGAAGAACATTTTGGTTTGACAAGGAAATGTAATTAGTCTTTAAAAAGCTTTAATGCACAAATGAGCTTTACTCGAAGGTCTTCAGCAGGAAGAAGATAAGCAGCCAGAATGGGATTTTTGGAATGAGAAGCTCTGAGGATTTTCCTTTATCCTAGTCAGATAATGAAAATGGAAATATTATTCAGCGTGGAGCATCTAAGAGCTCTTATTTTTCAGCTAAGCAAATCATGAGGCTAAATCCACTGCCCTCCCTCTCCACCCAGAGCTCTTCACTCTGCTGTGGGTCAGACACATCTACTGGCACAGTAGGCATTGAGAATCTCTGCCCCAGTCAGTGCTGATGTGTGTGTGTGCAGGCTCCTGTGCCTGCTGGTGAGCAAAGGGGAGCAGGAACATGGACCTGCAGTGGGCTGCCCTCTTCCAAAGAAAGCAGAGGAAACAATGGGAAGAGTTTCCCAGGATCAGATGAGCAGTTGCAGCCTGTTTGCTGAAACTGCTTCATTATGAGATAGCAGCACCCAAAGCCTGGTGTGCAGGTCTTGGCAGGACTTGAGGGGGAGGATCAAACAGGACTGTGCTGAATGATTATTGCTGGCGTGTAGGGGCTGCTGCTGGCGTGCAGGGGCCCCTGCTGGCATTTAAGAATCCTTGCTGGTGTGTAGGGGCCGCTGCTGGCGTGTAGGGGCCCCTGCTGGCATTTAAGAATCCTTGCTGGCGTGCAGGGGCCCCTGCTGGCATTTAAGAATCCTTGCTGGCGTGCAGGGGCCCCTGCTGGCATTTAAGAATCCTTGCTGGTGTGTAGGGGCCCCTGCTGGCATTTAAGGATCACTGCTAGGGTGTAGGGCTCACTGCTGGGTTTCAGGGCTCACTGCTGGCGTTTAGGGCTCACTGTGAGTGTGTAGGGGTCACTTCTGGGGTTCAGGGGTCACTGCTG
>WBNM01022205.1:1442-11860 GCA_013399055.1 Ramphastos sulfuratus | reverse complement strand
GGTGCACTGATTCCTCTATCCATTGTGCTTCCTCTTAACTTCTTTGACCTCTTGTTTTGGGGTGGTCATGTTTTTTGTTGTCTCTTTGGTTTGGGTATTTTTGTTGTCTTGTGGCCTTTTGTTTTACAGTTTTTCTTCATAGAATCATAGAATGGTAAGGTTGGAAGGGACCTCAAGGATCATCTAGCTCCAACCCCCTGCCATTGGGGGTTTTGTTTGTTTGTGGTTTTGTTTTGTTTCTCTTTTTTTATATTTAATTTATTTTGTGTTGTTGGTTTTGTTAGTATGTTTTTGTTTGTTTGGGTTATTTTTAGTTACAGCCTGCAAACAGAACTCCTTCCTTTGGATTGGCTCAAAGCTGTGAGGCTGGAAAGATTTGGTGTGTTTCTCATTTTGCTGGTAGCAGGCATTGATTGCAAGGCAGCTCCTGGCCAGGGCAGAGGAAGCAGTGAACATGCCATTCTAAGATTAGCACAAGTAGCCCATGGGCTGTGTCCTTCTGAACAGTCCTGCCAGCTGCAGGCTCTCAGATTACCCTATGCATTTTGCGACAGGAAAAGTCCTTTCTCAGATCCTGTCTGTAAATTACACTGCTCTCTTGTATCCATATTTTTCCCTTTTTTTTGTCTTTTGGGTTTGTTTTTTTGTTTTGTTTTGGTTTTTTTGGGTTTTTTTTAATGGATTTTTTGTTTGTTGGGTTTTTTTTTTTCCCCTAGTTGGTGTGCCAGGCTCTATGCCTTTCAGTCAAGGGAAAGCACTAGACTGGGGCACTTGCCTGCAAAAGTTCACATTTTTGTACTGCCAGGAGAACATTGTCCCTCTGACTGCCACATGCTAGACTGGCAATCATAGAATCATAGAATGGCAAGGTTGGAAGGGACCTCAAGGATCATCTAGTTCCAACCCCCTGCCATAGGCAGGGACACCTCCCACTAGCACAGGTCACTCAAGGCCTTGTCCAACCTGGCCTTGAACACCTCCAGGGAGGTTGTGGAGCATAGAATCACCCAATGTGACCCTTGATCACGTTGGGTGCTTCTGTGCTCCACAACCTCCCTGGGCAACCTGTGCCAGTGTCTCACCACCCTCACTGCAAACAACTTCCTCCTAACATCCAGTTTCAATCTCCCCTCTGCCACTTCAAACCCATTGCCCCTTGTCCTGGCATTGCAAGACCTTGTCAATAGTCCCTCCCCAGCCTTCCTGTAGCCCCCTTCAGATCCTGGAAGGCTACTCTAAGGTCTCCTGGAAGCCTTCTCTTCTCCAGGCTGCAGAGCCCCAACTCTCTCAGCCTGTCCTCACAGCAGAGCTGCTGCAGCCCTCTCAGCATCTTGGTGGCCTCCTCTGGACCCGCTCCAACACTTCCATGTCCTTCCTGTGCTGGGGGCTCCAGAACTGCACACAGGACTGCAGGTGGGGTCTGAGGAGAGCAGAGCAAAGGGGCAGAATCCCCTCCCTTGCCCTGCTGCCCACACTGCTCTTGCTGCAGCCCAGCACACAGTTGCTGTCTGGGCTGCACTCACACTGCAGCCTCATCTTGAGCTTTTCATCACCCCAGACCCCCAGGGCCTGTTCCTCAGGGCTGCTCTCAGCCATTCCCCACCCAGCCTGGAGTTGTGCTTGGGATTGTGCCTACCCAGGTGCAGGACCTTACACTTGGCCTTGTTAAATGTCATGAGGTTGGCCTGGGCACAGCTCTGCAGCCTGTCCAGGTCCCTCTGGATGGATCCCTGCCCTCTAGCAAGTCAACTTCGCCACACAGCTTGGTGCCATCTGCACACTTGCTGAGGCTGCACTCTCTTTGAGATCCCTTTGAGATCCCTTCCAACCTTACCATTCCATGATTCTATGATACTCTGACATCTTTTACTGTTCCTTAAAATTAAGTGTCTAAGCATCACATACACTGAAAAATGCAAGAGTGAGGCAAAACAGGAATTGAGTCATACCACTAGTGGAAGCATGGCAGTGTCTGCAGAAGAGGAAGTGTAGCTTTGCAAGTCCTCTGCAAGGGGTTTCACTTTCTTCTTTCAAATAACTTTACAAGGTTGAGTACATTTGAAAGTGGTGTTCAACCCCATCTTTATCTGCCTTCAAACATGAACCTGATCCCTTTGGCAGCATTGGAGAGGATCAATCCCAACCTCACTGACCATTACTGGGAGGTGTCCCTGCCTATGGCAGGGGGTTGGAACTAGATGATCCTTGAGGTCCCTTCCAACCTTACCATTCTATGATTCTATGATTTAAGTGCCAGAAAATGTGAGAGCTAGTAAGGCTGCCTGATGTGTGAGTAATAAAATCTCACAGACACTAATATCATTACCTGGCTCAATGATGTTTGTCAGTTCTCCTGCTAGAGCCTGTGGGACCCACCGTGGGCACCAGGTGAGAGAAGGCTCATATTAAAGGCCCACAGAAAAGGGGTAGATTGAAGAGTTTCCCTGTGTATCACATTTGAGTACTCACAGTTTTTCCTAAAGATCATCAATTTCAGCTACAGGTGGGGAGTGACAGTGCAGACAAGTTTCTTATGAAATCAAAACTGCAAAGACTCCTGGGGAGGACTGGCAAGCCAGAGATGTTGGCTCCAACAGCCTTCAGCTAGCAGTTTGGGTCAGTACAAACTCCCCTGCAATTGCAGCTATCATGGCTCCAACAGCCTTCAGCTAGCAGTTTGGGTCAGTACAGACCCCCTGCAACTGCAAGCCATCATGGCTATCTCAGGAGATTGACAGCCCAGCAGTTTTCATAGAATCATAGAATGGTAAGGTTGGAAGGGACCTCAAAGATCATCCAGTTCCACCCCCCTGCCATAAGCAGGGACGCCTCCCACTAGTACAGGTCACTCAAGGCCTCATCCATCCTGGCCTTGAACACCTCCAGGGAGGTGGTGGAGCACAGAATCACTCAATGTGATCGAAAATCACTGGCAACCTGTGCCAGTGTCTCACCACCCTCACTGCAAACAACTTCCTCCTAACATCCCCTTTCAATCTTCCCTTTGCCACTTCAAACCCATTGCCCCTTGTCCTGGCAGTGCAAGACCTTGTCAATAGTCCCTTCCCAGCCTTCATGTAGGCCCCTTCAGATACTGGAAGGCTACTCTAAGTTCTCCTGGAAGTTTTGTCAGTGCCTGTAATAGTGTACTGGAAGAGATAGTCTGAAAGGGTGCCAGTGGCAGTCAGAAGCAGGCACGGAAGGAGAGGCTCAGGTTTGGATTTGTGCATCTGGTCTGACTGATGAATACAGCTAAGATCTATTAATTGCCATGCAGTGAAGAGTTCTGTCTTAAGCAGTACTTGAATGCAAGCTGAGTAACAGCAGAAATTTACTCTTCTCCTTTCCTCCCTTATGAATCCTCTGCCTTGTCTGATTTTGCAGGCCATGGTACTTTGGCCAGATGGAGCAACTTTTTTATGAGATGCAAGCCCTTCATAGCATTTATGCTAGGAAATCAGTGATTAATTTTCTTTTTTTTTATTATTATTGGTCCTGTGCATTTTCCACCTCTATTATCATGCAGCTGCATCTGCACATAAGCTGTGAGAACAGTCCCTGACTGCTACATCCCACCCTTGCTTCTAAAGAGCAGCCTGTTCTCACTCCAGCCAGCTTCTCACACCTTGTGCTCATACAAGCTCTACAAAGCTCCACTGTGGCTCTGATGGGGTTTTTTGTGTTGCTGCACACCTCAGCAAAGGCAAATTCAGAAAAAATAATGACCAAGTGTGTGTCAGAGGCAGGTGCAATGAGGCATCCAAGCCTCAGGGCTGATGTCTTGGTTACACAAACAGGATCCAGCACTGTGCCACAAGAAGTTGTCAGTGTGCTAGATGAAAACAAGAGAGGGTCAGTGCTTTTGGGGTGCAGTTTCATAAGGTCCTAGTTTGGGCTTATGTATCCAGCTGCTCACTTTTCCTCTGACCTTTCCTTCCCCTCTTCCCCCCTCCCCTGCAGCAATGCAAGTTTGTGGGGCTGTGCTGTCAACTACATCACTGAAATGATCTGGGCTAAAAATACATCTCTTAACTCTTTGCAAGGTTATTTTTGACCCAGATCATTTCAGCAATTCAGTTCACAGCCCAGCCTGACAAATCTTTCCACTGCCATAGCAAGCGGTGGAGTGGGGCTGAGGAAATTGCATCCTTACATGATCCTTATCTAGATGATATGCCAGAAAAATAATCTTCTTGCATGCCTGTTCTGGTCTGTGCAATCTGCTGCCTCCCACCTGGGTTGCAGCTGAGCACAGCCNGTGACCTGTCCTAGTGGGAGGTGTCCCTGCCTATGGCAGGGGGTTGGAACTGGATGATCCTTGAGGTCCCTTCCAACCTTACCATTCTATGATTCTATCACAGGGAGCATGTTACCAGCAGCTAAGTTATTTCTGTAAAGCATCCACAAAAGCCTCACAAATAACTGTGTCAGAGATTTCCACAAGCTCCACTTCAAACAGCAACAGCCACACAGGTGCCTAGGGAGCAGGTTTTTCTCACTGCATGGCTAAGATCCACACCTGTAGGACCCACACAGCTAAGGGAGGGACGTGGGACTTCTCTGTGGAGAGAACACTACTTGAATCAAAATAAACCATCATCACACTCTGCTGAAGGCCAGCAAGAAACTCTGGGAAGCAGTGCTGTGGTTTCCTTTGAAGATAAAGCACCAACCCTCAGCAAGGCACTGGATTTCAGGAACAGAGCCTCTTGCAGACCTATTCCTCCCTGCCTGGCTCAGCCCTCTGAAGGCAAATTATAATGATCTCTGTGCAAAACCTTCTCAGACATGATACCTACCCTCTCATTTTACAGCAAGGTAGATGCAAGATTTGAGGAGCCAGCTGGTCATACACCTTGTCTGCATGGGAAATCTTATACCACCTACACTGGGGGTGTACTCTTTCAGCTTGCACAAGGATCAGCATCAGTACAACCTTAGAGGTGCCTGTTTGGCAGTGGAACTTAACTCATTTGCAACCAGCTGGGCTGAGAAGGGATATTCTCAAACTTCTTGAGTGCCTGTTCCTGACACATAAAGCAGTATTTTGGGAATGGCACGTTAGGCTGGATCAGGGAAATAGCTCTTTTCAGGACATCCAGGGGTGGGAGGAGAGGTCTCTGTCCTCAAAAGACTCCCATGGAGAGATGGAGTTTGATGAACTGGAGATGTCCTACTGGCTTGCAGACCAAGCAAGGAAGTGATGACAGTGCTAACTACTCCTATACTGCCCCACTCATTTGGGGTGACCATTTCCATAGGTGAGAGCTAATGCTTCCTCCCTGACCCATCTTTTACTTGACAGCTGGTGGCAAACGACCACTGAACATCCATATGCAGCAGGATCTGCCATAGGCAGTTCCTGACTATCTGGAGAGGACATGAACTTATGCTCTGGAAAATGCATCATAAATGCATCTCCTTATGAGGCAAACACACCTGTGTGTCAGACCAGTCCTGTCCTTTTAAAGGCCACAATAGGCATTGATGCAAAAGATAGTAGCCTTCCAGGATCTGAAGGGGGCTCCAGGAAGGCTGGGGAGGGACTATTGACAAGGTCTTGCAATGCCAGGACAAGGGGCAATGGGTTTGAAGTGGCAGAGGGGAGATTGAAACTGGATGTTAGGAGGAAGTTGTTTGTAGTGAGGGTGGTGAGACACTGGCACAGGTTGCCCAGGGAGGTTGTGGCTGCTACCTCCCTGGAGGGGGTCCAGGCCAGGGTGGAAGAGGCCTTGAGTGACCTGTGCTAGTGGGAGGTGTCCCTGCCTATGGCAGGGGGTTGGAACTAGATGATCTTTGAGGTCCCTTCCAGCCTTACCATTCTATGATTCTATGATTCTATAACAGTAATGTGTCTTCATGAATTGAAGCAATGAAACCTTTCCTTCAGTTAGGAGTATCTTCAGTACCTGTTCTACAGGGAAGTGTCCAAAGAGGCCAACCCATCAATTATCCTTTCCTACTCCTAAGTTCATTTATTGTTCAATGAAGATAATCTAAATAAAATTGAAATCATAGAATGGTAAGGTTGGAAGGGACCTCAAAGATTATCTAGTTCCAACCCCTGGGTCCCTGGGTGTGGATCTTAGCCTTAAAACATAGCACAGAATGGATAGGTTTAGGTTCACCTGGGCAAATCTGCCACTTTTTTTTTTGTTTTGTTCAATGGCAAAAAATAGGTAAATGAATTTTCATGTCTTGCCTCTTCTTGCAGGCACCATTTATTTTGGCTCTCATGCTTTATAAGCAGACACAATATTAGATGGGCAGTTCTTAAGGAACTCCTCTTCAAATGAACTAAAAAAATCTCAAGAATAGTTTTTAATTAGGATTGGACCCAAGTCAATGTCTAATATGTGGCTTGCAGTTTCATTCAAAGCCATCTCTCTGCATCTGCTATTTAAATGAATCTCGGGTCGCAGTTGCCTGCCAACATAACCTGAACTGATTAATTTATCTGTGTCCATGGCAGCACATCAGTGGCATCAGGATCATACTGAAAGAAGGACATTGTTTGGGCTGAGAAGGGAGAGGTAAGTTAGCAGGGTAGATTTAAAATGCAAACTCTCCCAAAGGAGCAAACTGAAAGGCAAGAAGGTGGGAAAACACCTGAATCACAGTTTGAGAGAGTGGGCAGCAGAAACCCAGTGAGGCTGAAATCCACACTCTGAGCCTGCTCGTCCTCCTCATCATACATGACAGCATCAATGCAGGCTGAGCACAGATTGCTCAGTAAATAGGTGGGCTCATGCTTCCCCCAGCCCATTTTTCATACATTCCTAGAAGGAAGTCTTATAATACTTGTTCTGGTTTGGAACTCAGCAGCACTCTGGGCCCCTGGCTCAATAAGCAACATATCTGAAGCGCTGAATGAACAGGCTGCTGCTTGCTGCACTGACAACTCTCCATCCCAGTGAAGCATCCTTCTCATCTCTCTTTACCCTTCTTCACAATTAATTCTCTCTGAAGATCATAGAATCATAGAATGGTAAGGTTGGAAGGGACCTCAAGGACCATCTAGTTCCAATCCTCTGCATAGGCAGGGACACCTCCCACTAGCACAGGTCACTCAAGGCCTCGTCCAACCTGGCCTTGAACATATCCAGGGAGGTTCGATCACACTGGGTGATTCTGTCCTCCACAACCTCCCTGGGCAACCTGTGCCAGTGTCTCACCACCCTCACTGCAAACAACTTCTTTCTACATCTTCCTTTTGACTGTATCCCATCACTCATAGGTGTACTACTTTCCTGATGCACTAATTCTCTGTGTAAAAAAGTTTTCGACTGCTACCCTCAGCCTCACATCTTTGTCAGTGCCATGGACAGAGGAATCAGTGCAGCCTCAGCAAGNAGGAAGGCTGGGGAGGGACTATTGACAAGGTCTTGCAATGCCAGGACAAGGGGCAATGGGTTTGAAGTGGCAGAGGGGAGATTGAAAGTGGATGTTAGGAGGAAGTTGTTTGCAGTGAGGGTGGTGAGACACTGGCACAGGTTGCCCAGGGAGGTTGTGGCTGCTCCCTCCCTGGAGGTGTTGAAGGCCAGGTTGGAGGAGGCCTTGAGTGACTTGTCCTAGTGGGAGGTGTCCCTGCCTGTGGCAGGGGGTTGGAACTAGATGAGCTTTGAGGTCCCTTCCAACTATGTTGTGCATAATAATGATCCCAGCGCACTCTGTAAAATCTTTGGCTGTCATTTGCCAGGACTGGCATTTTAAAGGTCATCCAAACAGGTTCCTAGTTTGACTTGCAACACATGAAAGTGTGCACAGCTGTGCAGAATCATTGCACTTTCAAGCTTTTCCTGTGTTAAGATCAAGCCTCAGCCACTGCATAGTGGCCACCACGTCTGGTTGATATTACATGCAACAAATTCTGTCTTCAATCCTACAGCTCCAGGGAAAGCAAACTGCAGCTCGTGGGAAAATATTGTGAATGCTGGAGTTTGGGATCCAAATTTCAGAACACTCTGTAAACAACAAGACCTGGGACCTGAAGATAGGCTTAAGGCTCTTCTGACTCGGTGAGAGTGGTGAGACACTGGAACAGGTTGCCCAGGGAGGTTGTAGATGCCCCTTCCTTGGAGGTGTTGAAAGCCAGGCTGGATGAGGCCTTGAGCAGCTTAGCCTGGTCTAGTGGGAGGTGTCCCTGCCCATGGTGGAGGTTTGGAACTAGATGATCTTTAAGGTTCTTTCCAACTTAAACCACTCTATGAATAAAGAATACCCTAACTGTGCTGGGCAACAGGGAGCACTAGGTGGTGCCTGGAGTTAGGTGGTGTGGTTCATGAGCATCACAATTGGAGCTGCATCTTCACTGCCCCAGTGATGCTGTGGGCACATTTATCACTAAAATCAGCCAGTGCCTGTGGGAGGACACTGGCAGCAGAGCACAGCCAGTGCCAGTCATTCAGGCAAGGAGCTGTGTCCTTTGTAACAGAATTATAGGAACCATCTATAGAGATCAGGAAATTAGAAGTGATGATTAGAAGTGTTCTTGTTTCAGAGAGTGACTACAGTGAAAATGAGAGAATCCTTTTTTTATCTTGCCCTCTCAGAAGTCCCTCCCTTTGCTGTTGATGCATTCTTGCCAGCAAAGTGGGTACAAGTGTTATGTAGCCTTGTTTGTTGTGATGGACAGACAATACCACTGCCAGCTTTCTCTACATCTTTCAAAAGGCATCCTTTCTCAGCACAGTAACTGCATGAAGTTGCCATTTAACTTGATAAGGTGGGACTGTTGCTGCTGTCTTCTCAGTCTTCTGGGCCCAAAGTGGAGGAAGCAGCCTCCTATTTGCCTCCATGGAGTTTGTTGGTAACATATCAAACAGTCCAGGCTGGAAAGGCTCTGGAGTCTTGCCTCTGTGCCCAGCAAGATCATGGAGCAGATCCTCCTGGAGGCACTACAGAGACAGCAAAATAGTGAAGAGGTGACTGGGTACAACCAGCATGGCTTCAGCAAGGGCAAATCCTGCCTGACAGACCTGGTGGCCTTATATGAACAGGTCATAACATCAATAGATGAGAGACAACCAACTGATGGCATTTACCTGGGCCTGAGCAAAGCCTTCAGCACTGTCCCACACCACATCCTGGTCTGCAAGCTGGTGAGACATGGCTGTGATGGGTGGAGCATGAGATGGATAAAGAACTGGCTTGATGGCTGCACCCAGAGAGTGGCTGCCAATGGGTCCATGTCCCAGTGCAGGCAGTGACAAGCAGAGTCCCTCAGGGATCAACCCTGGGACCAGTCTTGTTCAACATCGGTGTCAGTGCCATAGACAGAGGCAGTGAGTGCAGCCTCAGCAAGTTTGCTACCACACCAAGCTGTGTGGTGATGCTGACAGCTGGAGGGCAGGGATGGCATCCATAGGGACCTGGACAGGCTGCAGAGGTGGGCACAAGCCAGCCTCATAAGGCTCAATANGAAGTTGTTCAGCATGAGAGTGGTGAGAGCCTGGCAGGGGTTGCCCAGGGAGGTGGTTAAGGCCCCATCCCTGGAGGTGTTTAAGGCCAGGCTGGCTGAGGCTGTGGGCAGCCTGATGTAGGGTAGGGTGTCCCTGCCCATGGCAGAGGGGTGGAACTGGATGATCCTTGTGGTCCCTTCCAACCCTGACTGATTCTGTTCTATGCTATATGGGAAGCACATCCCAGCCACCTCACACTACTCTTTGGCTGGCATTGGAAACTGTTGTGGATGGATTTATGGCAATTGTTCTTTTCTTCAGGTCGTGATATGTAGCTTTCAGGAGTGCTTGGCCTGTGCTTACTAAGCAGAGTTTGATGAGATTAGCAAAGCCAGCAAACATCCCTGGGAAAGCTGTAAGCAAGATCTTGAGTCTCCCTTTTAGTGATGACAACACTTGGCAATCATCTAGAGCCTACGTGTCCCCAACACTGCACAGGCTGATTCATTACAGCAGCAGTACCTCAAGTCTCCATAGTTGGGAGCCTCTGCTGAAAGGGCAACGTATGGGCACTGCTGCACATCCCACAGGATTGTCCTGAGGGAAGCCAGGACATTATCTATCAGGAGAGCATTCAGATAGGAGGGCATAGCAGCTCCCCTGTGCCCCAGAGAACCTTGAATTCCTGGCATGACTTTAAGGGGCAGGCTGGCAAAAGCTTGCACTGGCCTAGCCCTAAGCACTAAATTAAAAATCACCTCTTAAAAAAATTTGCTGGGAGCTGGACAGGCTGCACTGATGTTCCCAGGCCAAGTCTGTGAGGTTCAACACAGGCCAAGCGCTGGGTCCTGCACTGGGTCACGACACCCCTGTGCATGGGTCAGAGTGGCTGGAAAGCTGCTGGCATAAAGGACCTGAGGCTGCTGACAGCCAGCATGTGCCCACGTGGCCAAGAAGGCCAGCAGCATCCATTGGTGGTAACCAGCATGGCTTCACCCAGGGCAGATCTTGCCTGAC
>WBNM01022194.1:2609-19440 GCA_013399055.1 Ramphastos sulfuratus | reverse complement strand
AGGGAGGTTGTGGCTGCTCCCTCCCTGGAGGTGTTCAAGGCCAGGCTGGATGAGGCCTTGAGTGACCTGTGCTAGTGGGAGGTGTCCCTGCCTATGGCAGGGGGTTGGAACTAAATGATCCTTGAGGTCCCTTCCAACCTTACCATTCTATGATTAACTGCACTCCCTGTCTTGTTTTCATACTGGGCAGGAGAGAATCTGAATGTGGTTTAGTTTCACTCATCACTGTATTTCTGTGATTTTAAACACTTGCTCTGTGTCTGCCCTGGGCAGGACTGACCATCTAACACAAAGACATCTCCCCTCTGATCTGCACTGCGACTGTACCTTAGTCGACAGAGGCTTGCATTGATTTTCTCTTTCCAGTGNCATTCTATGATTAACTGCACTCCCTGTCTTGTTTTCATACTGGGCAGGAGAGAATCTGAATGTGGTTTAGTTTCACTCATCACTGTATTTCTGTGATTTTAAACACTTGCTCTGTGTCTGCCCTGGGCAGGACTGACCATCTAACACAAAGACATCTCCCCTCTGATCTGCACTGCGACTGTACCTTAGTCGACAGAGGCTTGCATTGATTTTCTCTTTCCAGTGAGATCTCTCTCTCAACAGCTTGTTCCCCAGCATGGGTACAGACTTCAGCATTTTGTCTTCAGTGCTCTCTTACTGCTGACGTTGTCATTAGTGTTCACTTTTGTTTCAGAAAGTGCTGTACAAGATGGTCTCGGGAACTGCCCTGGAAGTTAGTAGGGAAAATGTTTCTCCTGGGTGACATTAAAGAGGGGAACTCACACGTTCAGTTCTGTGGGGCTTTACATCAAACACCTGGGAAATCATGAAAAGACTTTTCCACCTTCTTTAGCCCTAGGGATGCTTCCTGAGCTGCTTGTCAGCTTTGGCAGAAGTTGTTAACATTGCCCTGAATAGTCTTCCTCATACTTGGCAAATTCCTTGGAGTTCAATAATGTAATATCATGTGTAAAATTTCTTGCCATCATCTCAGGGCTAAAATTACAGGAAGCAAGGACTGCAGCACTGCTCAAAGACAGTAACTCCTGCTGTTTTCAGGGTTGTTGTTCCTGAATGTTGTGAGTTTGTGTGTTGGATCTGCGTAGCTCTGGAAAACAATTTAAACCTGATTCACAAAAGCTATAATGCCATAATCTTTTGGCATCCAATTTAAGATAGTGTTCTGCTTTTGGTACAGAAAGGGTTCCAGGGGTCAGATGTAATAGCAGCTGTGACCGAAACCAATAAAAAGAGGATGAAGGATTTATTCACTGATAAGTCACTTTCCTTCAAAATAAAATTATCCAAACCCTTTATCTGCTAGAACAAGGAATGGATTTCATAGACGAGAGATTAATAAATGCTGTGTTGTACTGCTAACAGTTTTTTGTGTTTCAGTACTTGTGCCACAAACTTATTCAAATCTGCTAGTGGATCACTACTCAGAGNCCACAACAACCCCAAGCAGCACTAGAGGCTGGGGACAGAGGGGCTGGAGGTGCTGGTAGCTAGTAGGCTGAACATGAGCCAGCAGTGTGCCCAGGAGAACCAGTGGCATGTGTCAGAACAGTGTGGCCAGCAGGACAAGTGAGGTTATTCTGCCCCTGGTCAGCACTGGTCAGCCCACACCTTGAGTCCTATGTCCAGTTCTGGGCCCCTCAATTCAAGAGAGATGTTGAGGTGCTGGAAGGTGTCCACAGAAGGGCAGCAAGGCTGGTAAGGGGCCTGGAGCACAGCCCTGTGAGGAGAGGCTGAGGGAGCTGGGGGTGTGCAGCCTGCAGAAGAGGAGGCTCAGGGGAGACCTCATTGCTCTCTACAACTACCTGAAAGGAGGTTGTAGCCAGGTGGGGTTGGGCTCTTCTGCCAGGCACTCAGGGACAGAACAAGAGGACACAGTCTCAAGCTCCACCAGAGCAGGTTTAGGCTGGATGTTAGGAAGAAGTTTTTCACAGCAAGAGTGATTGGCATTGGAATGGGCTGCCTCGGGAGGTGGTGGAATCCCCATCCCTGGAGGTGTTTAAGAGGAGTCTGAATGAGGCACTTAGTGCCATGGGTTAATTAATTAGAAGATGTTCAGTGATAGGTTGGACTCAATGATCTTGGAGATGTTTTCCAACCTGGTTAATTCTGTGATTCTACTCTAATAGCCAACTGAACAAATAGATAGCATCAGAAATCCTCACTTTGATGATTTGAAGGTAATTTCATGTTTGGCATTGTTTGGTTTTCTTTCATCATCATCACACTTATTGCAGCCTTCACCACTGTGTTGTATGTTGTATAGTTACTGCAGTAGAGATACAACTGGTAGCCTACTCTGTGGAGCCCCCTCAGAAGGAAGTATCTGGTGAACAAAGACATTGTGAGCTGAGCTGTGGGATCTGAGGATGGGGAGACAAGAAGAAATAGGTTGTGTTCTGGGCACTAGGAGATGGGTTTAGGTCACAGCCAATACCCATTTCGTGTTACCATCAGGGCAGCTTTAATGACTGGCAAGCATTGTTTAAGTGGAGCAGAATGTTCCCTTTTTACTCCTTAAGTCACTAACACCAGATGAGGAGCTGATGTTTTCTGATTTTGCTGTTACATTGGTTGATTTTATGTGCTAGACATGGGGTCTGTAGTAGGATAGCTACCTGTGTTCCCCACTACCCCTCTTTGTTGAGAGTAACCAACTACAGTTTGTGTTCTTCTGGACTGGGTCAGTTCAGTAGGACTGACCAGGTCTACTCAAAATCTGTGTGAGTCCTCTGAAGAGCAAGACTTCAGTCCTGAGTGGAGATCAGAGGGCAAAATTATATGCATGACTAAGCAATATTTGCAGACTCATTGAGCTCCAGTGCACTTACCATCTGAATTTGAATTACTGAGAAACCTTCTTGGAAGGTGTTTTGTTTGAAGGTATTCTAAAAGAAAAAAAAATTAAAAAATTCTATATCAGGTGGTTTCCTATGCATCAGGAAGATGAGATGAGAGGCAACACTCTCAAATGCTCTGCTTAAATGAGCAGTGCTAAAAGAGAGTGATCACAATGACATGACTTATGACCTATCTCTCTTTAGTGGTGAGAGCATCCTTCATGTGCAGCATGTGTTTACCTGTGCTGGGCTGAAGTCAAGCATTGCCTCATCAGGCTTTTAGTGCCCTGGCTATCTTACAGAGGAGAGAGGCTGGGTAATGTGCAAAACATTAGGTTTCTGAAGTGGCTAAGCTTCAGATAAGTACCACAGCATGACAAAAACATGGGGTTGCCAAAGACAACTATTGATTCTTCTTCTTATTATTATTTTTTAATATTCCTGCCTAATATGCTTTGCTGCTGTTTGGTCTACAAGATATTTCACATGTAGGCTAGAAACTCCATTCAAGGAGTTTTGAGGTATTGAAACAAGTTTATTTATCAAAACTTTTGGCAGCTTTTTTAAAATTATTATTTAAAGGGAACTCCCACCATGTTACGCCTGCTGATGAGTTGCAATAGGAAAGCTTTCATCTGCAGAGCATCTGTGGAGCCTGAAGGAGGGATGGAGAAACTTTTAATATGTGGGATAGTTGCACATAGTTCAGGCTTGCAGTGGGCCACAGAAAACTGCTTGTTGTTTCATTCTATAGTGAAAAAAGTGACCAGGATTTGGAGTAGACGTAAGGACAGACTTAATCCAGTATCACCATGCAAGTTTTCATTTACAACCAAGGACATATTAGACTACATTTTTTTTTCCTTTTTTTTCTTTTTTCCTTACATGCCTATATAGAAGTTTCACTGTGCCAGAAAATAGGCCCTTGGGCTATGTGTTAATAGAAATTTGAGAAGGGAGGGAAGTAGTTCAGGTCTGGTAAACTGTCTTAGCCTGGAATAGCAAGTGTCTTTGTGCAGACTCCCTGCTGCAATGGGCCCCTGGAACAAGGCTAACTGCTAGCCAGGGCTTGAGACCCCTCCAAGGGAGTGCTAGTGAGAGCTGGCTAAATCCTGTTGGGGAATTGTCTGCAGTTTGCTAACTGAGAGGGTGAGATGCCAGTGCAGTCCAGGATGTATGCAGGGGAAGCTGAGCAACATTGTTACAAATGATGCAAAATTAATAATCAATATTAATTTTGATATCCAGGCAAAGATTGTTAATAACTATGAAAATTGTTTGTTAACATTAAATCTCTCCAGAAAACTTATTTACAATGTTTGAAATGCACAGTTTGGGTACTTATACACACAGAGACCAGGCAAAACTGGAACACTCTAAGAAATAAGTAGCAAATGCAAACATTAAAACTGGAAAGAGTTTCTTAGTTTCAGTTAATACCTCTTGCCCACCAGGGAACTTGGGAAGCTTCTTTCTGCTACTAAGGCAGAAAGGCACAATAGAATCTAGTTCCAGAATTTCTTAGAGAGAAGCTTTGAATATTTACTCACAAAAATTAGCCCCCAACCCGTGGGGCTTGCTGCAGCTTCAGACAGCACCCAAACACTTTCAGGGAGTTCTGTCGATGCCTTATCGGCCACTGAGGCTTCTCATTCTTCCCAGGCTTCCCAGGCTGCTGGGGAAAGGAGGCAGACAATCTCTGACCTGCTCCTGGTTTCTCTGGATGATCTGTGTGTCCCTTCCAGGGCTCCTCATCTTAGCAGGTGTAGGCAGGATGTCTTGCAGTGTGCAGTCTTAGCACAGTGTCACGCTGGCTATGCAGGCCTATCGCATAGAAGCAATTATGCCTCTCCTGGTAAACAATTTCCAGGAAGTTCAGGCCCAAAGCACCATGGCTTCTTGTTATTCAGCTGGGATAATTTATAGCTTAGCATAGCATAATGCTGCAGAAGGCAATGGGAGAATCACTGCCAAAGGCAGAGAGCAATGGCAGCAGCAGTAGCAAGCAGCAAGCATGCACAAATACAGAGGCAGAGCAGGTTGTGTCACCTGCTCACCTCTTTTATCAATACAGCCTGAGACTAATGAGCCTTTGGACACAGAATAGCCAATCAGAATGGCAGTTAGCCAAGCTTCACCATATTAGGTGAAACCATAGGCTTGCTTTACCCAAATTTGGGAAAAACGTAGGCATTGCACGAGGCAGGCACAAGCCAAGTCTATGTACCTTGTTCACCACAGGATGTAAACAGGAGAAAAACAACTCTGGGCAAGCCAGAGTCCTTAGACTCAGTGGCTCCAGGTTCTTTGTCTTTTTTCCTGCTGTTGCTTCTTCCCATAGCAAAAGGAAGGAGAGCAGGAAAACATGTCTGGGCAAGACAGGACATGGTCAAGCCTATTTTGGCCTGTTCAGGCCTACCACAACAAACATCTACACTATCTGGCTGCCTGCCCACTGGGTTTGTTCCCTTTGGCACTGCCTTTGAGACATGGAAGTTTTTCTTACTGGAGGTGTCACATGTGAACCTGGATAGATAAATCTGAAATTTGGAACAGTCAGCATTCAGAGAGCACAGCTACAGACCTTTTTGCTGATTGGATTTAATTTGGGTAAGTTTCTTTTTATTGTGTAAGTTTGTGTCAGCTTGGTACTTGCTTGTATTTGTTGTTGTTGCTGCAGTCTTTATGCAGTGGTGCAGCCTGTATCTGATATTTGGGAGAAGAGAGCTATTTGAGTCCTAAGTTTTAAAATGAAAACCAGCTTTTGCAGTAAAAGAAAAAAGGGAGAAGACAGACAAGTCATCACAGACCTCCACAGAAAGGCCTGAGGTGCTTCAGGGCTGTCTGCAGTAAATACAGCTTGCTCCTCAGCATTTGCAAAACACAGCTGTTAAAATAAATTGTCCCTTGGGGGTTTCCTTTGCCCATTATACAGCATCCAGTCCCCCCTTTTGTCTCTCTTCTGTGCTCACAGCTTTCATGGCTTGTTACAATTGTTCTCCATATATACAGATGCTGTCAAATCTGTCTGTAGAGGCAATAATTGCATTTTTAACTCATTTTAGTGATGCCACTTACCTTTGGAAACCCCTGTGCAGATGCCACGTGCTGGCTTTTCTCTGCCTATTTGCTTTATACCTGCTTTCTCTGGAAGAATATGATGCTGTGCATGATGGGTTTAGACATTAACAAGCAGAGATGTCTATAAATAAAAAGCTGTTGCAAGTAATGTTAAAGATCATTGCTTGTCCTGCCAAGCAGAAGGCCACATCATGATGAACACTGTTTACAGGACACACAGATCAGGAGGCAGGTCTTTATTAAAGCCTCAGCAAATGGCTCTCCAGGCTTTTATCACACCTTTGATCTTTCTTGCTAGTTTTGATGTAGGCTACAATAGATTTCACATGAAAAGGATTTTTGACCTTTCCATGCATTAAATAATAAGCACAGAATATTTTATCATAGTTAACTTGAACTATTAATGCATGTCAATTAAAACACTCTAGCTCCCTGCTAACACTTTTATAAGCAGTTTCTTTCTCTGTGTTTACATCACATGGAAAAAAAAAAAAGAACTCTTGCTTGCAAAAAGCAGCCTTAAGCACACTCAGTAGCACAGCAACACCACGGAGGCAGACTTTAGGAGTGTTGCTTTAAGTGAGATGTTTCTTTAAATGAAGCTGTGTGTCATGCAGGTATCTGGGCACTTCTCTGGATATCAAAGCAAAGTGTTTCTTCATGTGCTCCTGACATGGAACCATGTAGCATTAGTCCACGAAGTTAATTGCAGAAAAGTAACAGGAAACATCAGTCTTCACTTTTGTCTTAGGTGTGAGGTATGAGTAGGGGTAGTGCTGCCTAGAGGAGAAGGATTGATAGTCCATTCATTCATTTTATGAACTTATCTAGAGGTGGTACAAAAGCTTTGCTCATTTAACCACCTGTCAAACCACTGCTGCACTGCTATTTGAAACGAATCAAAAAAACATTCTGACAGGGAGATAGTCCAGCTCCAGTGAGTCACTGTAGCAGACACATGAGCACAGTGTGTGCTTTGCTCTGCTCTTGTGAGACCCCTCCTCGAATACTGCATCCAGTTCTGGTGTCCCCACCATTAAGAGGGACATTGATGTGTTGGAACAAGTCCGGAGGAGGGCCACAAAGATGATCCAGTAGCTGAAGCACCTCTGCTATGAGGCTAGGCTGAGGGAACTGGGATTATCAGCCTGGAGAAGAGAAGACGCTGGAGGGAACCTTATAACTGCCTTCCAATTCCTGAAGGGAACCTACAGGAAGGCTGGGGAGTGTCCACTGGAAGGACAAGGGGAAAGGGATTTAACTTGAAGGAGAATGGGTTTAGATTGGCTCTTAGGAAGAAATTCTTCACTACAAGGGTGGCGAGGCTCCAGAATGGATTGTCCAGAGAGGTTGTGGATGCCCCCTCCCTGGAGATGTTCAAGGCCAGGTTGGATATGGCCTCCAGTAACCTAATCTAGTTGAGAGGTGTCCGTGCCTGCGGCAGGGAGGTTGGATTAGATCATCTCTAAGGTCTCTTCCAGCCTAGGCCATTCTATTTTCTAAAGCACCATTCTACAACTGTTAGCTAGGGTATGGTACCTTTCTTAGCAACTTGTAGAACTGTAGTTGTTACAAACATGAAAACATGAATGAATGGTGTGAAAAAGACATGCTTTCAGCACAGGTTGAAAATGTAGAGCTCTGGTTAGCTTGGACATAGGTCTTACAATAAGTAAGGCCCAGGGTTTATGGTGGTGGAAATGCTGGTACTGGTTCTAGCTAGCAGTTTTCTTTTCTGCCATGCAGTAATCTTTTGAAGAATATACTTCCAAATTGATTTAACACTATATATTTAACTGCCAGGCAAACGTGGCAAGAAAGGAACAAAATTTAAACAAAGCCTCAAATCATGATTTAGATAAGGAGTCCAAAAAAACTTTGACTCCTTAGATTCAGTCCTGAATTCGTGAGCATTGATTTTGGGTGTCTGTTGGTGAAAACCAGCATGGTGTGTGGATACGATTTTCTGTGTGCCCTGATGAAATTCTCTCACTCTTATTCTGCTTTGATTTCCTCTGTGGCATGTAGAGAAACGCAACAAAATGTTGAGGTCCTCAATGCTGAGCTGACAACTGGAAAGAGCTGAAATTGAATTTGTAGTGAGATCCTATCACCTCCTAATTCCATTTAGGCCACAACTATTGATGCACCACTCTGTCTTGAGGCCTTTTTGAACTTCCATTTCTTGATGAAATAAATCAGGAAGTATGATAACAAATAAAAGTAGCAATAAGAAAGGAAGTAACAACCCAGAATTTACAAAAGGATTGCAAGACTTCCCCATAATACAGAACAGAAGAAATGCAGCAGGTTGAGCTTGGATTTTTTAACAGGGACTTGTAGCAGCCTCCAGGTTAATATATTGTGCAGACCACATTCACGAGTGGAGGATAGTTCCTATGTTCTCAGCTGAGCTGTAGTGATTCTCACAGTGCTGTTTTGCATGCTGACTGTCCACATAGACTGTTGTAAAGTTCATTAGAAGATTAATCTTTTGGTTTCTTAGTGATTTACTTCCACTTTGAGTAGAAAGATTGAAAGGTTATCATCAGGCCTGTATCACGTGGGAGGATTTGCTTTAGGCCCTGCTGCACTGAGGCTTGTCTCACACTGCCTTTTCTGACTTATGGTGGTCTCTACTTAATGACCCTTGCCTGTGAAGCAGCTCAACACAAGAGTTTGAAAGTCTTCTACTTCACTGCATTGTAAATCAGCTAAATTGTGTACATTTTCATAACTGAGGTTTCTTTAACGTTTTGGGGGCTTTGTTTTGGTTTTCTGTTTGCTTGTGTCCTGGGTTAAGCTGGGACAGAAGGTATTTTACCTCAGAGGACTAAAATAAAACCCCATAAGGTCTGCGCCTTGTGTAGGCAGANAACTACTTCCTCCTAACATCCAGCCTAAATCACCCCTCTGCCAGTTCAAACCCATTGCCCCTTGTCCTGTCATTGCAAGACCTTGTCAATAGTCCCTCCCCAGCCTTCCTGTAGGCCCCCTTCAGATCCTGGAAGGCTACTCTAAGGTCTCCTGGAAGCCTTCTCTTCTCCAGGCTGAAGAGCCCCAACTCTGTGTCTGTCCTCATAGGAGAGCTGCTGCAGCCCTCTGATCATCTTCGTGGCCCTATCCCATATGGGATGGAATAGCAAATTATACAGACCCTTGGGTCTATCTAGTTCTCTGGATGAATTTATCTCTATGGTAGGACAATTACTCCTAAACATACAACAGTTTGCTTACTTGTTTGTTTGTCTTTAATGTGAATGAAAATTCTCTATTTTAGTGCAAATGTACTCGTTGTTAAAGAAACAAAAAAAGTCATAGGAAATCTGAGGAGAACAGACTTCCTTACATCTTCAACTAAGTAGGTGTCATCTAAAAAATTTAAAAGAGGTCAACTGTTTTGTCACTGCCACCACTGCCTTTTGACAGAGACTACTCTGCCCTGATGAGACCACACCTGCAATACTGTGTCCAGTTTTGGGCTCCCCAGTTCAGGAAAGGCAGGGACCTGCTGGAGAGAGTCCAGCAGAGAACCACAAGGATGATTTGGGGACTTGAGCATCTGCCCTATGGAGAGAGACTGAGAGCCCTGAGGCTGTTCAGTCTGGAGAAGAGAAGGCTGGGAGGAGATCTGAGCAATGTCTATCAATAGCTGAGGGGTGGGGGTCAAGTGGAGGGGGCCAAGCTCTTTTTGGTGGTCAGCAGCAATGAGCCAAGGAGCAATGGATACAAACTGGAACAGAGAAGGTTTCAGCTCAACATGAGGAGAAACTTCTTTACAGGGAGGGTGACAGAGCCCTGGAGCAGGCTGCCCAGAGAGGTTGTGGAGTCTCCTCCTTTGGAAACTTTCAACCCCCTCCCTGCATGCATTCCTGTGCAAACTACCCTAGGGGATCCTGCCTTGGCAGAGAGGTTGGACTCAATGATCTCTGGAGGTCCCTTCCAACCTTTAAGGTTCTGTGATTCTGTGAATATCGATCATTGTGGCTGAAGATGAAATAGGTGACCAAGGCTGCCACTCTTCAACTTTCTGTCTTGCCAATGGTTTAATAATAAGAAATGATCAAATGAGGGATCATTTGGTGGCATCGACTCAAGCAACAAGTAATAAACCCTGGAGAAAGTCATGGTGAGGAACTCAATGTATGTGAGTGCTTTATCCAATGCCAAGGGTGAATCAATATTAATACAAATGCTGGCACTGACTTGTGGACACCATGACATCATTTTTTTTTTTTTAATGGATAGGCTCTCTAAGAGAAACTCATCAAATCATGGTAATATTCCTGAGCTTAATATTGACATAATTCAGTGTATCTGTAACAGCTCATCCTCCCAACCAATGCACAATCTACTGTGAAGAGAAATTAAATAAGACTTTTATTTCCTTTTGTCCTGAGAGAAAATAATGATTTTTGTCTTTTATATGACTTACTGATTCAGGTTTGATGAGTTACATTTTACATTTGGTAACCTAACAACTTATGTATACAGACAGTTTGCTGGGAAACTTGACAGACCTGGAAAAACATCCACAAAACTCCTTCTTTTGATTATTTTATTTTTTAGCAAGTTGTTCACAGCAACTTTGGCACACTTCTGCCACGAACTTTAGGCATTAAAAACATGCTGTGTTTTGGAGAAGACTGTTGATAGTCACTGGTATAATTTGACATATCAAAGGGTGCTGTAAAGTTTGCTTCATGTCAAGAGCATATTTTTGTTCTAGCAGGCTGCTTTTGAAATGCTGCACTAGATATGCAAGCAACAGAGCTTTCCAGCAGAAAACAAACAAAAAAAGCCTGAGAAGATGTGACCTAAAAAAAGAAACACCTGCCCTGATGAGATCTGCTTGGTCTCTAGCCAGCAGAGCAGTGCACTTGTAAGACACAGGGCCCTTCCCATGTCCCAGTTACCACTTGTGTAAGAGGGAGCAGCAGTGCCTGAGGCCTGGGAGGGCTGAGACTGGGCTTCATCACCCTCACACTGTACCCAGGGCTCTGCCAGCCTTCTGGGAGGAAAAGCAAGGTGTATGCATGATGCAATGCTTCAGCTCTGCTGTTTGTGTCTCTTGTTATGGCATCCAGCAAGCTGCTTGGCTGTGCAGGGGAATGGGAAAAGAGAAGATGAATGTGTCCTGACAAAGCAGTGTTGTTTTGGCAGTGTGCAGCCTGTAGGTTCCCAGATGCTCAGAAGCCACTTGCCATACCCCTGCTGAAGGGCTCTATTCCTCAGCTGCTCTGTGCTGACTTATAGCTACAGAGTGCCATCTTCCCTTAGATTCCAAATTTTAGGGATGCTGACTTCCAATCTGGAACTCATGCTAATTAGCTTACCAATAAACCATTTCTAAAATGAGGATGTAGGTCTGCTGTGTGATCCTTTCTTCCATTTATTTTTCTTCTTTACCTTTTTTTCTATTGTTTAAAGAAGCATCTATGTGAGAATACAAGTTTAGTTGCTAGTGAGATGCTCTGTAGTTAGTTTTGTTACAAACTGCTAAGGACCAAGATGAAAATGGCACTGGGCTAACAATGTTCTGATAATGGACTATCAGTGACCAGTGACAATATAGGGCACTTTTAGTGTACAAGGGTCATGGAGTTGTGCAAAATGACTGATTTTCCTTGCTATCTCTTCTTAATGGATGGAGGACTTGAGAGAGTTAATCTTTTTGTCTTTTCCCTTTGGTTTAAAGTGCACTGGCTCCAGTGACAGCTACGCAGGTGCAGCAGCCTGAGTGGGTTCATTAAAGATTTAAATCAATATTAACAGAACATGTATACATTACCCTGTTCTGCATGGAAGGCAGATAGGGTTTGGTTTCGTAGATATGTAAATCTGTTGGTCTTTTTTTTGCATGTTCATCTGCTTATTACTGGACTACACAAAAGGATGCTGTAGTGTGCTGCTGTGCCACACAGGCTCAGCCCAGCCCAAGCAGGGCTGCCCTGTTCTAAAAATCAGAAAGAGGGTTATATGCAGAGCAAACTAGGTTTAAGGTTATCCCTGTCTAAGGCTTGGATAGCAGAGGCCGCAGGAAGGGGGTGGTTATTACTCCTGTGCAGGCTGCAGGCACTCCTGTGCACACTTTCTGTGCCTGATTTCCATTCTGCACACCTTTCCTTTCTGTGATGCTAGGCTGGATGTAGCATTTCAAACTTCTGGGTTTGCAAATACAAATACTGCACTGGACAAAAGCAATACCTTCTTTTCTCCTCTCCAGGTGGGTACAGGTGGTAAAATGCTCACGCAGCATGCAGGAAGATACCAAAGCAGCACAGAGCTTTCATAGGTTATGATGACAAGGATGGCAATTAGTCTTTCTATTGTACTCTACACTTTGTTGATTGCAGCAATGAAACTGGTGGCTTTCTTTACCAGTTTCTCAGCAGTGTGCCTCATGATGAACTGTGAAATCCTGTGAGCCAATGGCTAGTGACTCCTGTCCTAGAGTGGTCAGAAAAATACAAAGTTTGAAGCCGACCACCGAGTTTTATTATACCTTGATACTCGCAGCATCGCATTTACTTGCAGTGTAACTGAAATGATGTTTAGAAAATACATGTGGTTGGGAGACTCACATTTACTGCTGTGTTAAACAAAGCTACATCATTCCGGGCTTCATTAATCCCTTCAGTTTGGGGATATTTCCAAGACCTGAGTGACCATGGGATTGGAACTTAGGTGAATAGAAAGAAAGCTTTTCTAGCACCTTGTGGTTGAAGAGCGCAGTGAACCTTGCAAATAGGATGCAAGTCTGTAAGCACAGCTCTAAGTAGCACTGATTTAGTGATGCAGTCTTCAAGAAATGTTAAGGGTTTCTTTTTATTTCCTGTAATAGGATACCAACAAAAGAAGCCATTAAATGTATCACAGGCTTCATAAAATGATTTAAGTTGGAAGGGACCTCAAAGATCATCCAATTCCATAGCCATAGGCAGGGACACCTCCCACTAGAACAGGTCACTCAAGGCCTCAACCAGCCTGGCTTTGGACACCTCCAGAGAAGGAGCATCCACAACCTCCCTGGGCAACCTGTGTCAGTGTTTCACCAGGTTTCTGTAAGCTGAAAACAAAGATGTATCATTTAGGCCATTTCAAAGTATTTCTTTTAAATTTCAAACTTTTCCTCTTCTTATTTCATTCTCTCTCAAGAATATTTGTGTCCAATTAATTGTCCTTCCTAGTTTTCACCTTGTGAAACATGAAATTGAGGTGGTTTGTGAGTTTAAAACTCTTTCTCTAAACAGAAACTTATGCAAAAGGGCTGAGACCTACAAACTTACCAATTACAATAAATTGACCCTTTGTCAGTGTAAAAAGCTTTGGACAGATTTTAACCAAGTCTCACATTGTTCCTGTTAGTATGACTTTGGGGTTGTTGTCATTGAAATGAGATTCAAATCTGAGTGGGAGAATCCTAAGTTTTTGGACTGCAGCAGTTTTACAGGCACTTTACATGGTGTGCCCCTTTTAGAACCTTGCTTTATTATGTTAGAATGTTTGAGGCCCCATCCTTTTTTTTTAGCAACGCTTGTTCACTGGAACATGGCAGCAATGCAAATATAAGCTTGTGAAAAAGCTACAGTTTGGTAGCTGGAATCTGTGGTAAAAAAAAGAAGCATTCCTTTGATTTCTATTATAGTGGTGCTTTCCTGTGCCTAAATGATATTGACTGTTGTTCTTGTTGAAGAGAAAATAAGTATGTGCTTGGAGCTACTCAGACAACTATTCGTCATTCTCTCAGGTGGCAGAAAGAATCCCCACGCCAGAATGCAAAACCCAGTGGCAGCTACAGTTGCATCAAAGCAGAAGCCTGTATTGAGAAACTCACAGGCTTAATCAGAGCCCAATTTCCAGGCATGATGCACTTCTTCAAAAGTGTTGCTTTAGGACATAATTCAGCCCTCAGAACATGGCAGTCTGCAACTCAATTCAAGCATTTAGAGGAAAATGAGGGTCTTTAAAAGATACGTTTTGTTCTTTATTGCTTTCTAGTGAAGCTTTGGTGGAGTACTGTAATGAATAATGATAACATCCATTCTTAGCATCTGATGCTAGCTCAGTCATTATGGGAAAATAGGTTGAGGAACCCTGCTGTGAAAAGCAATGAGATGCCATTAATAAACATTTTTTTTTTTTTAAGATATATATAAAGTAATAGTTAATATTGTTGCTTGGCAAACCCACTACTAATATCTGTAAAGGTAAATGACTATTGCTTGGTTAGTTTAATTTGTTGAAAATTGTGCTGGCTCATAATCACTGACTTAAATCTGACTGCTAGTACAAAACAATAGGTTAAAACATTTGTTACTGAATTTGTCGCCCTGATGGGAGTTAATTGGAAAAATTGACTGTAAGAAACAAAATTTAAAAAAAAAACAAACAAAAAACTACAGACTGGCAAACTGAGTCTCAAGGGCTGGAGAGCTTACACACTAGGCTCTTGCAGTGCAAAGAAGATTGAAATCACACTAAACTATATTCTGGCCATACCTTGATTTGCATCCTCTTGGCAGCGTATGGAATATGCTCTTATTACTGTCATCGTAACCTAGCATAGCTATACTGAGCCCCACGTGGAGACAAATCTAGCAAAGGATAAATAAACACAGCTCTTGGAAAATGTCCTTTTACATTGGCTAGGAAAAGTCAAGTAACTGGGTTAAGAATAGCAGCTATCTTAGGCAGTATGCTTTCTGTCACCATGGCTCAGCCATTCATTCATTTTTCATAGGCTTCTCTTATTTGAATTTTCCAATGAGAAGCACCGTTTCTGCAAGAGAGTGGCAAAATTAAAACAATAAAAGAAAGCAACCATTAAACCAGCTCATTTTTAACCATCATTGAAAAACACTGTAAGATCCTTGTCTTTGTTAGTTTTCATATATTATTAAAAGCTTCATATACTTACTGTAATGACTGTAGGAAATGTGGAACCTAATCTGAATTCAATAAAACCTGGGAAACCGAAAGCTTTATCACGAAAACTGAAAGCACTGCTTGGAAACAAAAGCTAATTAAAAAATTCTTAAGAATGCCCTAGAGAGAGACAAATGTAGAGGTAGTAGTCACAGTCTATTTAATATTGGCAAGGGCATCTTACATGATGGCACACTGCAACCAACCTTTGCCTGTACAATCCAGCAGCTGGCATGGTTATAATGATTAGACTCTGTGACATTTATTAGGGACCTTGCACTTAATAAACTACATATAAAAAAGCATAGCATCTTGAAGTGCCATTGCAATTTCTATTTATCAATAAGTGTCTCACAAACTTTTCAGTTTCTTGGCTTTGTGTGTTTGTTAGTGGAAGGGGTAATTAATTACTGCGAGATGATATTTTAAAAATATTAATATGGTTTATTAATATTAAATATTCAGAACTCGTGGCACCCTGATCACCAAAATAATAATAAGAACAGGTTCTTGCATCATTAGGAAACTCTATACAGGTTATAATATAGGATCTAGAAGTAACTAATGGATATATACATTAATTGAACTCGATTAAACTGACAGAGAAGGCTTTGCAGTCAGTATACCGCTTGCGGCCAGTACGCCGCTTGCTCGTTAGATGGACGCAAGGAGCAACTTTCTGCTTATGGCAGAAGGCAATTAATAATTACAAGAGGCTTTTGGTATTTGGTCACAAAAATATTATCTGNGTTGCTCTCCCCAAAACAGAAGGAGGGAGAGCAGAAAAACATGCCTGGGCAAGCCAGGATATGTGCAAGCCTAATTTGGCCTGCTTAGGCCTACCACGACAGTGTTTAATCTCATTTTGTGAGAGTATTGAAGTGGCACAGAATTAATGTGCTTTACTTCTGTAAAGATGCACTGGAAATTACTTCTTGCTTGGAAAAAAAAGAGCTTAAAGTAATTGGGTTAGTGTGAATAAGTAGGTTAATGTTGCTAAAAGATAAATTATGATTATTTTTTATACAAATTATAGAACTTCTCTAGAAATTTCTGCTTTTACATCCCTGTCAAAGAATAGTATTTTGAGAGTGTGACCCTTATTGGACAACATAAAATGTATTAACCTGGTACCTCCTTACTATCTCTCTGAGTTTAAATATACACGTGGAATAAATGAATTAATACATTTTTCCATCCCTAGCCTCCATTGTTGGGTGGGTGGGAATAGCAGAGTGATGTATTTTGTGCCTCTTAATGAAACATGATTTTCTTTGGCAAAATACCACCCATAACTTCTCTTCAACCACTATGGCAAAAATCAAGCCTACATCTCGAGCACAAGCCCTATGAGGAGAGGCTGAGGGAGCTGGGATTGTTTAGCCTGGTGAAGAGGAGGCTCAGGGGAGACCTTATTGCTGTCTACAACTACCTGAAGGGTGGTTGTGGCCAGCAGGAGGTTGCTTTCTTCTCTCAGGCAACCAGCACCAGAACAAGAGGACACAGTCTCAAGCTGTGCCAGGGGAAGTTTAGGCTGGAGGTGAGGAGAAAGTTCTTCACTGAGAGAGTCATTCCCCACTGGAAGGGGCTGCCCAGGGAGGTGGTGGAGTCACCGTCCCTGGAGGTGTTCAAGGCAGGTTTGGACGTGGCACTTGGTGCCATGGTCTAGTCTTGAGGTCTGTGGTAATGGGTTGGACTTGATGATCTTTGAGGTCTCTTCCAACCTTGCTATACTGTGTGATACTGTGATACTGTGATCTTTCTATCAAGACTTTCTGTCAGGCTGTGCTGCCATCTGAGATCTGGACAGGCTGAGAGCCTGGGTGAAGGCAAACTTTATGAAGCTCAATAAGAACAAGTACAGGGTCCTCCATCTGGGAAGGAATAAGAGCAGGCACCAGTACAAGTTGCAGCCCTGCTGGAAAAGCACTTCCTAGGAAAAAGACCTTGGAGTG
>WBNM01022193.1:0-11871 GCA_013399055.1 Ramphastos sulfuratus | reverse complement strand
GGGGGGCGGGGGGGGGGGGGCCGCTGGGGGGGGGCAGCTGGGGGAGGGGCAGCTGGAGGGGAGCAGCTGGAGGAGAGGCAGCTGGAGGGGAAGCAGCTGGAGGAGAGGCAGCTGGAGGAGAGGCAGCTGGAGGGGAGGCAGCTGGAGGGGAGGCAGCTGGAGGGGAGGCAGCTGGGAGGGAGGCAGCTGGGGGGAGGCAGCTGGAGGGAGGCAGCTGAGGGAAGGAGCTGGATGCAGTGGGCATAAATCTGAGCCTAGGAATGTCTGACCATGAGCAGGGACTTCCCTGGGGAGGGGCAGAGCACTGCCCACAGAGGCTGTAGTGGAGTCTCCGTCCCTGGAGACATTCAGAACCTGCCTGGATGAGTTCCTGTGTGACCTTTAGGTGAAGCTGCCTTGCAGGGGGGTTGGACTCCATCTCCAGAGGTCTTTGCCACTCTGTGCCCCTGTGCTGGAGCTGAGCAGGTCTGGTTTGCAGCTGCTCTGGGCTCTCTGTGCTCCTCACAGCAGGTCTGGGAGGTGACTGCCACTGCAGCCTGGTTCTGCTCTCCTGACCAGAGGGGAGAAGAGCAGGCTCAGGGTGACCTCCTGCTCTCTGCAGCTCCCTGAAGGGAGGTTGTAGCCAGCTGGGGTTGGGCTCTGCTGCCAGGCACCCAGGGACAGAACGAGGGGACACAGCCTCAAGCTGTGCCAGGGCAGGATGTTAGGAGGAAGTTGTTGGCAGAGAGAGTGATTGGCACTGGAATGGGCTGCCCAGGGAGGTGGTGGAGTGCCCATCCCTGGAGGTGTTCAAGACAAGCCTGGATGGGGCACTTAGTGCCATGGTCTGGTTGCTTGGCCAGGGCTGGGTGCTAGGTTGGGCTGGGTGAGCTTGGAGGTCTCTGCCAACCTGCTTGGTTCTGTGATTCTATGATTCTGATTCTGTGATTCTGTTATTCTGTGATTCTGATTCTATGATTCTGTGATCCTGATTCTGTGATTCTGTGATTCTATGACTCTGATTCTGTGATTCTATGATTCTGTGATTCTGTGACAGCCCAAGCCTGGTGCCTGTGCTGCTGACTGTGGCTCCCCTTCAGCTCCTTCTCCCCCAGAAGCCTCTGCAGGGTTTGTTTGGAGGCTCCCTGGCTGGTGCTGAGGCAGCCTGGGCTGCCTGCCCCTCACTGCTGCCCCTGTGCTGTGTTTCCTCCAGCAGCAGCCAGCAGCTGCAGAGCAGAACAAGCCTCAATTCTTCCCCAGTGACCTGCAAGCAATGCGCGGAGGCGAGGGCTGGGCAGAGACCTTTGCAGGGCCCTGCTCAGCGCCGCAGGCCTGCGAGGGGCTGGGCTGGGAGGCAGCTCCTAAGGTGCTTTAGGACCTCTGCACTCTGCCAAGGAAGATGCTCTGAGTTAGCAGCTTGGAGCAAGGGAGGTGTGAGGAGACAGACAGAGATCCTCAGGTGTGCCCCAGCTGCTTCCCTGGGAGCTTTCCTGGCCCTTGTGCCCCAGGGTGAGAACCTTGGAAAGCTGCAGCCACAGGGCTCTGGGGGAAGCTGTCCTGGGCTGATCCTGCTCCTTTCAAGGAATCATCACACTCCTGGAATGGGCTGGGTCAGAAGGGACCTGCAGAGCTCCCCCAGCCCAAGGCCTGCACTCAGCAGGGACATCTCCACCAGAGCAGGTTGCTCACAGCCCTGTCCAGCCTCACCTTCAACACCTCCAGGCATGAGGCCTCAACCCCCTCCCTGGGCAAGCTGCTGCAGGGTTCCAGCCGCCTCCTGCTGCAGAACTTGTTCCTCACATCCAACCTCAATCTGCTCTGCTCTCATTTCAAACCACTGCCCCTGGTGCTGTCCCTGCAGGCCTTTGGGCACAGTCCCTCTGCAGCCTGCTTGGAGCCCCTGCAGGGCTGGCAGCAGCTCTGAGGTCTGCCTGGAGCCTTCTCCACTCCAGGCTGCCCCCTCTCAGCTCCCTCAGCCTGTCCCCACAGCAGGGTTGCTCCAGCCCTTGGATCACCCTTGTGGTTTCCCTCAAGCAATGATGGATCCTTGGATTTGTGTGGTACTCTGGGAGGCCTTTTCCAAGGTTTTTATGTTCCCATAGATGCATTGCTGGGGAGAGCAGGATGTGACCAATTTGTCTTGTGAGTGTTGGCATTGCTTGGGCAGTTGGTGCTGCATGGCCCAAGTCTGTCTGGCAGATAGCACAGAATGAGTTGGGTTGGAAGGGACCTTGAAGATCATCCAGCCCCAAGCCTGAAGGGACCTTGGGGATCATCCAGTGCCAAGCCTGATGAGACCTTGAAGATCATCTGGTTCCAAGCCCCCTGCCATGGGCAAAGCCAGAACCTGCTGCTCTTCGAGGTCCCTTCCAACCCAACTCATCCCAGTCCAGCTTGCTCAAGGCACTCTCAGAGTGCGGTGTCCCTGCCCAGGGCAGGCGGTTGCCACTGGATGCTCTTTGAGGTCCCTTCCAACCCAAACAGTTCTGTGAATCTTGGAGTCCCTTCCAGGATGCTTCACTCCTTGTCCTGCCCCTGCCCACTGCTGCCTCCCAACCATGGCTGTGCCCATGGCAGGGGGCTTGGAACTAGATCATCTTCAAGGTCCCTTCCAGTGCAACCCAGGTGGGTTACAACCTCTCTGGGCTTCCACCAGCCCAGCTTGCCCCAGGCCTCATCCAACCTGCCCTTGAACAACCTCACTGAGGAGCAGCCACAGCCTCCCTGGGCAGCCTGTGCCAGGCGCTCACCACCCTCACACTGCACAACTTCTTCCTCAGCTCCAGCCCAACCCTGCTCTGCCTCAGCTCCAAACCATTCCCCCTTGGCCTGGCCCAGACCCCCTCAGCAACAGTCTCTCTGCAGCCTTGCTGTAATCCTCACTCAGAGGCAGAGCCTTTAGGAGTGCTTTGACCTGCAGTTGCAGATGACCCTGCTGAGTGTTGGGGGGGAAGTCCCTGGAAGGTCCCTTCCACCCCATCCCATTCTGTGGTGATTTTTGAAGCCCTTCTGCCCTCAGCTAGAGAGCAGCTACAGATGATCTGCAGCCTGCACTTCAGCCCAGTGCCTGCTCCCCTGTGATGCCAACCTGGAGCTGCAGGGCAGCAACTCTGGACAGGGCTCAGGGTTTGCCAGGCCATCAGCACTCCTCTAAAGTCACCTTCTGTGGCTTGAAAGCTGGAAGTGGCTCTGCAGTCAGCTACAGAACATCTCTGTGGGGCTCTGGCTGCAGAGGACAAATTGATGCCAGCTCCAGCTGAGTCTGCTCAGTCAGGTTGGGAAACCCTAGCAGGTGGCATGAGGACAGTGCCCATTTCTGAGCAGAAGGCTGGGCTGCAGCCAGAGGAGTGCCAGGTCGTTGGGTTTTGATTTGGGGGTTTGGGTTTTCTTTCTGTCCTGCCAAGAATTCCTTTTTCTGCACACTCTGACATTTTAATCCCCCTCTTTACCTGGGCACAGCTTGCCAGAAGTTCCCTTTCCCATGCTGCTCACCCTCCTCTTGCTGGTATTTGGCTGCAGCCAGAGCAGTGTGGGCAGCAGAGGGGATTGTGCCCCTTGGCTCTGCTCAGACCTCACCTCCAATCCTGCCTCCAGTGCTGCTGCCCCCAGCACAAGAAGGACTCAGAGCTGCTGGGGGGAGGCCAGAGGAGGGCACAGAGGTGATGCCAGGGCTGGAGCAGCTCTGCTGTGGGCACAGGCTGAGGGAGCTGGGGGGGTGCAGCCTGCAGAGGAGAAGGCTCCAGGGGGAGCTCAGAGCTGCTGCCAGTGCATGAAGGGATCCTGCAGGAAGGCTGCAGAGAGACTTTTGCTGAGGGTGTCTGAGCCAGGCCAAGGGGGAATGGTTTGGAGCTGAGGCAGAGCAGGGTTGGGCTGGAGCTGAGGAAGAAGCTGTGCAGTGTGAGGGTGGTGAGAGCCTGGCACAGGCTGCCCAGGGAGGCTGTGGCTGCTCCTGCCTGGGAGTGTTAAAACCAGGTTGGATGAGGCCTTGTCAAGCTGGGCTGGTGGAAGGTTGAGGATCATCCAGTTCCAAGCCTGAAGGGACCTTGAAGATCATCCAGCCCCAAGTCTGAAGGGATCTGAAGAGCAGCCAGTGCCAAGCCCCCTGCCATGGGCTTTGCCTGCCATGGGCTTGGCACTAGATGCTCTTCAAGGTCCCTTCCAACCCAACTCTTTCTATGGTGCCCAGAGCAAGCTGGGCTGGTGGAGGTGTCCCTGAAGCTGTGGTGGTGTGGGCCTGGCCTTTCCTCCCTGCTGGGTTGGCAGGCCACAGGTGGTGGCAGAGGTGTTTGCTTTGGCACAGCAGGGCCGTGGGCAGGGTTTACAGCAAACACAGCAGCCAAGCCATGAACTGGGCAAAGTCCTGGGCACAGGGCAGAGGAGGCAGGGAGGAGAAGCTGTGGTGTGAAACCACCTCTGCAGAGCTGGCACAGCTCCTCAGCTGCTGCCCTCTGCTGCCTTCCTGCCCTGGCCCCCAGCTGCTCCATCACATGCAGCCTCAGCTTGGTGCTGCTGGTGGGCATGGGTGAAGGTGGAGGTGGTGCCAGCTGGGCACACAGCATCCTTGGCTTGGGTCTTGCATGATCTCAGTGGTGCCCTTCTCCTGGCACTAGGAAACATGGAATCACAGATTGGTAGGGCTTGGGAGAGACCTCTGGAGATCTAGGCCAGCCCTTCCGTGGGGCCACCCAGGGCAGGTGGCACAGAAACACAGCAGGCAGGGTTTGGAACCCCTCCAGGAGACTCCACAGCCTCTCTGGGCAGCCTGCTCCACGCCTCCAGCAGCCTCACACTCAAGAAGTTTCTCCTCATGGTGCAGTGGAACCTCCAGCTCCAGCTGGTGGAGCTGGTCCAGAGGAGGCCATGGAGGTGATGAGAGGCTGGAGAAGCTCTGCTGTGGGCACAGGCTGGCAGAGATGGGGCTGTGCAGCCTGGAGAAGGCTGCAGGGAGAGCTCAGAGCAGCCTTGCAGGAGCTGAAAGGGCTCCAGGAGAGCTGGGCAGGGACTTTTGGCAAGGGCTGGCAGTGCCAGGCTGAGGGCCAATGGCTTTGAGGCAATGGATCCTTGGAATGGCAGTGGAGGCTCAGGATGGCAGTGCAGGCTCTGGAGGGCAGTGGAGGCTCAGGATGGCAGTGCAGGCTCTGGAGGGCAGTGCAGGCTCAGGATGGCAGTGCAGGATCCGTAGGGCAGTGCAGGCTCAGGAGGGCAGTGCAGGCTCTGGAGGGCAGTGCAGGCTCAGGAGGGCAGTGCAGGCTCAGGAGGGCAGTGCAGGCTCAGGAGGGCAGTGCAGGCTCTGGAGGGCAGTGCAGGCTCAGGAGGGCAGTGCAGGCTCAGGAGGGCAGTGCAGGCTCAGGAGGGCAGTGCAGGCTCTGGAGGGCAGTGCAGGCTCAGGAGGGCAGTGCAGGCTCAGGAGGGCAGTGCAGGCTCAGGAGGGCAGTGCAGGCTCTGGAGGGCAGTGCAGGCTCTGGAGGGCAGTGCAGGCTCAGGAGGGCAGTGCAGGCTCTGGAGGGCAGTGCAGGCTCTGGAGGGCAGTGCAGGCTCTGGAGGGCAGTGCAGGCTCTGGAGGGCAGTGCAGGATCCGTAGGGCAGTGCAGGCTCTGAGGCAGCAGAGCCCAAGCCCAGCTCCCTGCAGCCTCCTCTCAGGGAGCTCCAGAGAGCAATGAGCTCTGCCCTCAGCCTCCTCTGCTCCACACCAACCCCCCCCAGCTGCCTCAGCTGCTCCTCCCCAGCTCTGTTCTCCAGACCCTGCCCCAGCTTTGGTGCCCTTCTCTGGCCCTGCTCCAGCCCCTCAGTGTCCTTCTGGCAGTGAGGGCCCAGAACTGAACCCAGCACTCAAGCTGTGGCCTCAGCAGTGCCCAGCACAGGGGCACAATCCCTGCCCTGCTCCTGCTGCCCACACCACTGCTGCCCCATGCCAGGCTGCTGCTGCCCTTCTTGCCCAGCTGGGCACTGCTGGCTCATCTCCAGCTGCTGCCACCCAGCACCCCCAGGTCCTTTTCTGCTTGGCAGCTTCCAGGCACTCTGCCCCCAGGCTGGAGCCCTCATGGGGCTGTTGTGGCCCAAGTGCAGGCTGCAGCACTTGGCCTTGTTGAACCTCATCCCATGGCTTTGGCCATGCCTGCAGCCTGTGCCTCTGCATCCCCAGCAGATCATCACTTCCTCACCTTGCTGTTGCCTGCAGGCTCAGTGTGGTTGTGACTTCAGTCTTGGCTCCTGAGTGGTTTGAAGTGTTGCAGGGCCCAGGCTGTGATGTTCTCAGGCAGCTCACTGTGCTTGGAGTGGTGTCATAGAATCACAGAATCCCACAGCTGCCAGGATGGACACCTCACACCAGATCAGGCTGCCCACAGCCTCATCCAGCCTGGCCTTAAACACCTCCAGGCAGGTTATGGAGCACAGAATCCCCCAATATGATCCAAGATCAAAGATCACATTGTGTGATTCTCTGCTCCACACCCTCCCTGGGCAACCTGTGCCAGGCTCTCACCACCCTCATGCTGAACAACTTCTTCCCAACATCCAATCTAAATCTGCCCTCTTCCAGCTTGGATTCATCCCCCCTCCAGTCCTATCACTACCTGTCCCTCCTCAGCTCTCTTGTAGCCTACTTCAGATCCTGGCCTTCCAGGATCCAGGCCACAAGAAGATCTCCTGGGAGGCTTCTCCTCTCTAGCCTGACCAACCTCAATTCTCTCAGCCTGTCCTTTCAGGCTGGCATCTTGCTCCTGGGTCTCCATCTCCACTGCAGTGGAATGCAGCCTGGCATGGGCCTGAGTCACCACTAATGGGAACAATCTCAGCTCAGTGACTCTTCCTGGGTGGGTGGAAAGGTAGGCAAGGGAAAATGCTTCTGAGCAGTGGCAGCAGGAGACATCCTGAGGAGCCTTCCAATATGAATGTGGCTGCTTCAGGTGCCAGCCCAGGCAGCTGCCAGTCCTCTTCTGAAGCTCTGGTACCCCTCACAAGCCACCTTTGGTGCCACCTTCACTGCAGCCAGCTTTGGGATGTTGTAACAGTAGGGAAAGGTCTTTGTGGAACAGGTTGCCCAGGGAGGTTGGGGATGCCCTCTGCCAGGAGGTGTTGCAAGTCAGGTTGGATGAGGCCTTGGGCAACCTGAGCTGGTGGCAGATTGAAGATCATCTGGTTCCAAGCCTGAAGGGACCTTGAAGAGCATCCAGTGCCAAGCCTGAAGAGACCGTGAAGATCATCCACTGCCAGTCCTGAAGGGCCCTTGAAGAGCATCCAGTGCCAAGCCTGAAGAGACCGTGAAGATCATCCACTGCCAGTCCTGAAGTGCCCTTGAAGAGCATCCAGTGCCAAGCCTGAAGGCACCTTGAGGAGCATCCAGTGCCAAGCCTGAAGGGACCTTGAAGATCATCTAGTTCCAAGCCCCCTGCCATGGGCAAAGCCATGGAAAGATGGAAAAGGCAGCACCAAAACCTCCCCTCCTGGGCTTTGCCCATGCTGGGGGCTTGGCACTGGATGATCTTCAAGGTCCCTTCCAACCCAACTCATTCTAGGAGTGCCCTGAGCAAGCTGGGTTGGAGAGGAGGGAAAATGTCTTTGGTGCCAGAGTGGTCAGGGGTTGGCAGAGGGGTGGTGGTGGAGTGCCCATGCCTGGAGGTGTTCCAGAACCCTCTGGCCATGGCACTTGTGCCTATGGTGGTGCTGGGTTGTGATGTTAGGAAGGAGTGAGGGTGGTGAGACACTGGCACAGGTTGCCCAGGGAGGTTGTGGGGCACAGAAGCATCCAATGTGATCAGAGATCACATTCTGTGCTTCTGTGCCCCACAACCTCCCTGGAGGTGTTCAGCACCAGGCTGGATGAGTCCTTGAGTGACCTGTCCCAGTGGGAGGTGGCACAGGGGGGTTGGAACTGGCTGAGCTTTGAGCTCCCTTCCAACCTAACCCATTCCATGACCTCAGAAGCCTTTCCCAAGCCACCCAATTCCCTGCCCCCAAACTCAGTCAGCGCTGGGAAGGTTCTGGAGCCTTTCTCTTTTTGCTTTGATGTTTCATGTCCTGTGTCCTTCTTTTTCTTTTCCCCAGGTAAGGAACCCAAAGCAAGCTGCCTTTTTCCAGAGCCCTGGACAACACCAACCCCCTTGCCACCTTCTCAAGATGCATTAGGAAAACCTTGATCCAGTGCCAAAAAAAACCAAACCAATAACCAACTCCAGGCCTTTTCCATGACTGTCTCGGAGCCTCTCTCAGATACTTTGGGATTTAAAGTCGTGGTGTAAGGAGCAGAGAGTCCACTCCCACTGCTCCCTGCCAGCTCCCTGGCAGAGGTTGGTGACTAAGATCATGGACCATCCTAGTAGGGAAAAGGATGAGAGGCAGAGGACAACCAAAGGGATGCCAGGAAGGAGCAGCCACGGCTCTCGCCCCAGCTCGTCGGCGTCTTCTGGAGTCCTCATGGTGGGACCCAACTTCAGAGTGGGCAAGAAGATTGGGTGTGGGAACTTTGGAGAGCTCAGACTAGGTAAGGAGGGAAAAAAAGGGAAGGTTGTTTTTGGTTTTTTTTTTTGGTTTGGTGGCTCTTGGCTTTGTCCAGGTTGGAAGCAGGTCCCTGGCTGGAGGTCTGGTTTCTCAAAGCTGCCTCACCTTGAAGCGCTCAGGAGACGTCGCTCTGAGCTTTGGGCTTCTTGGCACAGAATCAGCTCTCTGGAGAGGGCAAAGGTGGATGTTTGGGAGCCATCTCAAGGCTGGAGATGGTTGCCAGCCCTCAAGGTGGCAATATTTTGGCTGCCTAAGGAGGTGGCTTCCATCAAAGCAGCATTTTTGGGGGAGGACTCAAGAGCCCCCCCACAAATGCTGCTTTGATTTTGAGCTGCCTTTAGAGGAGGCTACCCAGAGAGGTTGTGGAGTCTTCTCTGGAGGCTTTCCAAACCCACCTGGATGTGTTCCTGTTTGACCTGCAGGCTGCAGGTGGCTCCTGAAAGCCAAACCTCCAGAGAACAGCTACCAGTGTTAAGCTCTTGCCTGCTGTCTCCTGGCTCACTGCAGGACCCTTTAAGGGGTCAGGTAGAAGCTTTCAGAGGGTCACAGAATGGGTTGGGTTGGAAGAGACCTCAGAGCTCATCCAGCTCCAAGCCCCTTGTCATAGGCAGGGACACCTCCCACCAGCCCAAAGTGCCCAAGGCCTCATCCAGCCTGGCCTGCAGCACCTCCACAGCCTCCCTGGGCAACCTGTGCCAGTCTCTCCCCACCCTCACTCCCAACAATTTCTTCCTCCTCTCCACTCTCACTCTCCCCTCTCCCAGCTCAAAGCCATTGGCCCTCAGCCTGGCACTGCCAGCCCTTGCCACAAGTCCCTGCCCAGCTCTCCTGGAGCCCTTCAGCCTCTGCCAGGCTGCTCTGAGCTCTCCCTGCAGCCTTCTCCAGGCTGCACAGCCCCAACTCTGCCAGCCTGTGCCCACAGCAGAGCTTCTCCATCCCTCTGATCACCTTCATGGCCTCCTCTGGACTTGTTTTCTGCCAGTATCAGCCTTGGCCTTGACCTTTCCTGCTGCAGACAGAACCAGCCCTAGGGATATCACTTATTTGGAAGGACCTGGGAGCAGCACCATGTGGCCATGGCACCTGGGACCATGGTTTAGTGCCCATGGGAGCCTTTGGTTGCTTTTCCAACCCAACCAGGTCTTGAGTGACCTGTCCCAGTGGGAGTTGTCCCTGCCTGTGGCAGGGGTTTGGAACTGGCTGAGCTTTGAGGTCCTTTCCAACCTTCCCATTCTATGATAATTCTGTGGTTTTATGCTTAAGGAATTTTGTTACCTTCTGTGCCACCCCAAGCCCTGATCTGCAGCTCCTGGAGCTCTGCCAAATCAGTTCTGCTGCTGCCCTGGGAGCTGGAGCACACCTGAAGGTTTCTGGCATGACTTGTGCCATCCTGAGGTCCTTCATGTCATAGAATCATAGAATGGGAAGGTTGGAAGGGACCTCAAAGCTCAGCCAGTTCCAACCTCCTGCCATAGGCAGGGACACCTCCCACTGGGACAGGTCACACAAGGCCTCATCCAGCCTGGTGCTGAACACCTCCAGGGAGGTGTTCTCTCTGGGCAACCTGTGCCAGTGTCTCACCACTCTCACTCCTTCCTAACATCCAGTTTCAATCCCCCCTCTGCCACTTCAAACCCATTGCCCCTTGTCCTGGCATTGCAAGTCCCTCCCCAGCCCTCCTGTAGCCCCCTTCAGACACTGCAAGGCCACTCCAAGGTCTCCTGGAAGCCTTCTCCTCTCCAGGCTGCAGAGCCCCAACTCTCTCAGCCTGTCCTCACAGCAGAGCTGCTGCAGCCCTCTCAGCATCTTGGTGGCCTCCTCTGGCCTGACTCCAACACTTCCATGTCCTTCCTGTGCTGGGGGCTCCAGAACTGCACATGGTGTCCACCCCATTGGCATCTCAGCAGACAGCTCAGGAGCTGAGCTCAGTCAGCTGGGCACTGGGGTGATGTCAGGAGGTGCTGGCTGCTCAGGACACCTGGGATCTCACCTCCTAAACCCAGTGCTGGCATTAGCCAGGCCTGCCAGCTCACTGTGGAACAAATGCCAGCACCTGAGCCTCCAAACCACCTCCTCATAGCAGCTCACAACTTAATCTGCTTCTTGTATGTATCCAAAACTCCCAGCATGGAGGGCTTGGAAGGGACCTCCAGTCCAACCCCCTGCTCCAGCAGGGCACCCACAGCAGCTTGCCCAGCAGCACAATGCCCAGGAGGGTTTGGAATCTCTCCAGAGCAGGAGACTCCACAGCCTCTCTGGGCAGCCTGCTCCAGGCCTCCAGCACCCTCACACCAAAGCAGTTTCTCCTCCTGTTCAGATGCAGCCTCCTGGCTTCCAGTTTGTGCCCACTGCCCCTTGGCCTGGCACTGGGCAGCACTGACAAGAGCCCAGCCCCAGCCTCTTGCCCCCCACAACTCCTTTAGCTCTTGCTGAGCACTGCTGAGATCTCCTCTGGGGCTGCTCTTCAGCAGGCTCTCAGCCCCAGGGCTCTCAGCCTTTGCTCCTGGAGCTGCTCCAGGCCCCTCTGCAGCCTGCCCTGGGCTCTCTGCAGCAGTTCTCTCCCTCTCTGCAACTGGGGAGCCAGAACTGGGTCCTGTCCTCCAGGTGTGGTCTCTCTAGGGCAGATGGGGAGAAGAACCTCCCTCAGCCTGCTGGGCACACTCCTGGCTGGAGCCCAGGCTGCCTCTGCCTGCAGTGTGATGTCTGCCAGAGCTGAGCTGGGTGGAAGGGTCCAGGTGTTGCCATCTGGGCTGCTCTTGAGAGGTTGGCACTTGTGGCTCTTCCCTGGGGCCTGTGGGAACAGTGCAGAGGAGAAACCACTTTGGGCTTCTGCTGGTGTGCAGAGTTCCCTGTGCCCACCACGTCCTGCTGGCAGGGCCTCATGAACCCACTGCCATGGGTGCCCACCTGGATGCAGGGACTCAGTGCAGGGCTGCTCAGGCTGTGGAGTGCTTCACTGGCAGTGGAACTGCCCAGAAGTGAGAGCTGAACTTGATTGCTGCTCCAGGAGAAGCCCTGCCAGAGCCTGAGAGCTCTCTGTGTGCCACTGGGTTAGAGATCTGTGTCCTGCTCAGGGCAGGGGCACCTGCTGCTCCTGGCAGCTCCTCCTGGCAGCACCACTGCCTTGGCACTGCCATTTCCATACCAGCTGTGCCCTGGAGAAGGAGGAGGAAGACTTCCTGACACCTGGGACACAGTCATGAGCAGCGTGGAGGGGCTGGGGGGGCAGAGGCTGCTCGGCTGAGCTGGCAGAGCAGCTGCAGGCAGTGCAGTGCTGTCTGGGCTGGCAGCCTCAGCAGGCACAGGGAGATGCCCCCTGGCACGGGCAGCTTGTGGCTGCCCTGCAGTGCTGGCAGCCATGCACTGCACCTGCAGCACACTGACACACACACA
>WBNM01022189.1:0-56621 GCA_013399055.1 Ramphastos sulfuratus | reverse complement strand
CTTAAACCAGCACAACCTCCAGGCATCGTGACTTTGCCACTGCCCTTGCCAGACAAGTCCAATGTTTAATAACCCTCTCAGTGAAGAAATAGTTACTCACATCCAGCTAAACCACCCCAGGAACAACTTGGAACCATTTCCTCTAGTCTTGCCACTTGCCACCAATGAGAAGATGCTGGCCCTCTCCCCTGATGCCTCAGCAACATCAACATAACCAGAGCCAAGTCAGGATGTAACCTGTGCCTGCCCATGCCTCTTGGCCCATGCTGACCTGGCCCCAGCTGGCAGGCAGCCTTCCCTGTCAGGCAGGGCCCCACCAGCCCAACCCTACGGCTCCCTCCTAGCACCCTGATGACACCCACGCACACACCCTGCCAGCACCACCACTGAATGCTACCTGAGTCACCATCTTCACTAGATTGTACATAAACAGCATCAGCAAAAGACTCTGCAAAGTCAGGAGGGCAATGAACATCTTCATGCTGGAGACACAGCAGAATATACTTGTAGTATGTCAAGGAAAGATTGAGAAGTAGAAGTGGATCCTGCACGCTATCCACTTGCTTTTCCTTCCCAAATTACAAGCCACGCTCTTCACCTATGTGGTCTCAGGCAAAGTGTGACCCAGCCTCACTCAGCCCTGTAGCAGTAACCCGTGTTTGTGATGCAGGCATGACATGGGGCTGTCACCATGCCAACGTCTTCCTTGCCACCATAGGTAAGATATGGCAGTGACTGTGATGCAGGCACAGCACTGCCAAGTTGGCTGCTACCATGGAGATCTTGAGACCAGCATGGTCAGACTGACGCAGACAAGACTTGGAAACTGCCATCTTTCTCCAAAAACTGGAGGACTACAGTGGAAGGATAGAGAACTGTTCCAGTGCTGGAAGAGGGTCAGCAGGTGTCCCATCCCATTCAGCAGACAGTAAGGCAGGTGGATTTTTGTAATCCCCTGGAAAGGGCTATGCCTGATCAGTGGGGTCATAAGAGTGGTAGAATCAAGACAATGATCTGAGGAACGATACCAAACAATTTATTGTGTTTTCCATTTTCCTAACAACTATTGACAAGCTGATCAACTGTTTAGAACAAACGAGGCACTGTCTATCAAGAAAAAAAAAACAAAAAGGAAGAGAAATGAGAAATGAGAAACGAGAAACAAGAAACAAGAGAAACAAGAAAAGAGAGAAATGAGAAAATAAGATAAACAAGAAAAGAGAAAATAGGAAAGAGAGAAAAGAGAGAAAAAAGATTGAGAGAAAAGAGAGGGGAGAGAGAGAGATTGAAAAGTTCCCGCTTGAGATTTTGGGATAACACTGTCCCTCGTTGGTCTTGGGACAGTAGGGGAGCCCAGGCTGACTCAGAAGCAAAATGCTGAGGGAACCTTTTATCATAAATTGAGGAATTCTGGGAACTGCTCCAACGTTGGGATCACCCTGTGCAGCCCATAGCACTTACCTATCTTCCTTTTAACTATGCGTTGCTCTCCACCCCCCCCCCTTCACCTGCCTCTCATGCGAGAGGAGCTGGCTCAGGAAAGGAGGGATATGCCGCTGTGCATGATCTGCTCCACCAAGAAGCTACCGCGCCGCGCTGCACCGGTCTGGGTCCTGCCACAGTCACCAGAGCAGAGCCGAGGCTGAGACAGCAGACTTGCATCTCCCCACTTCGATTTGCAGGCGTTTAAATCCCCTGCTGCAGCTGTGTCTCCACCCATAGTTTTGTGGAGTATCTGACTCCACTGGCCATGATGCATATCCCGTCACTGCCTCTGATCTCTGGCCTCTCCCTGTACGAAGAGGAGCAGGAATGGTGAAGGCTGATCCAAGCACTCCTGAGCACCTTGGGGCTCTCCTGGGGTCAGGCCCTCCACAAGATCACTGTTTTAGAAGACTCATTTTTTTCCCAAAGCCTTTCCTGAGCAATTCCTCTCAACCATGCTCCTTTGTCCCTCTCACCTTCTCAATGGCCTCATGACCAGGTAGCTTGTTAGCTGCTCAACAGTCCTGTGGCACAGAAGGGCTGTTTGATATGAGACGTCTGCCTCTGGGGGTACGGGGGAGCATCTGCAGAGAGACAGAAGTGTTATGGGGACATTGCCGGAGGCGCGGAGCCGTTTGCAGATAGTTCTTGCTGGCGACCTTTTGCAGGACCGGCATAAACGCGCGGAAGGGGAGGCAAACCATTGCCGCCGCCCGACACTGCATCTTCAAAGCGAGTTCGAAAAGAACCCGCGAGCGAGCAAGGGCCCTCTCCCATAGCCGCTGCAGGCGTCCTGCCTCACGGGGAGCTCGGGGGCTCGTAATGTATCGAGGCAAGGCCATATTCGGCTGCGCCGCTGGCCCCGCTGCGGGAAGAGGAGTGCCTGCGCCGCACCAGGGGGCGCCGCTTACTTGCGTTACCATCAACAGTGCGATCAGCGCGCGAAAAAAGCGGACGGGCCATCACCCGGCGCAACGGTTGCATTGGCCGTTACTCCTGACATGTTCCTCTGCCCTTGAAGCGTTTTCTGGAGCAGGGTACAGCACAGCAACCCCCTGCCCCGGCTCTCTTCCCTGCCCCACCAGCCCTGGCACACAGCACTGCCCCTACTCACGCCGCCAAATCTAAACAGCTTCTCCTCACTTTTGCTCCTCAGGTGCCACGCAACAAACCCTAGACACAGAACTCTGTCACACCTGCCACTGCACAGCATGCTCCCAGCAGCACAGCTCCAGGCTCTGCCGGTTTGCAGGCCAGGTGGCAAATCTATTCCATATTCCATCCTTTCTCTCCAGGGTAACCGATGTGTCTTCATACACATCCTGGGGCACTCAGGCCAGGCACCTGGGCAAATGAGGTCCAGGAAGACAGAAAAAGTGAACTTTCTCTTTCTTGATTTACATAAACAATGGAGAGGTAATTTAGCCAGTGCATAATCAAGATGATGTTTTCCAACCATATGCAGGTGTAGAGACAAGAAGCTCACTACTCTGGATCCATCATTGTTTTAGAAGACCCATTTTTTCTGCAAGGCCTTTCCTGAGCAATTCCTCTCAACCATGACCCTCTCTGTCTCTCACCTTCTCAACAGCCTCATGCCCAGGTAGCTTGTTAGATGATCAACAATCCTGTGGCACAGAAGGGCTGTTTGATATGAGATGTCTGCCTCTGGGGGTAGAGGGGAGCATCTGCAGAGACAGAGGGAAGTGTTAGGGGGACCTTGCTGGTGCGGGCAAACCAGAGGGGATATTGTGCTTCAGGGGGGAAGGTTGCACTTACTGTGTCTCTGGTGGCTGTAAAGCTTCCTTTAAGACAAAGCCTGCAGGCAGACTGAGCTGATGAGGTGTCCCCGGATACTCTGGTGCACACATGGGGTCAGGCAGTGTCCTTGCAGCACACCCACCATTGCCCAGAATCTGCCCACCTCTGTCATTCCCATTGTTGTCTCTGCACAGCCTCTTCCTCCGCTTCCTTATCTACAGAGGCACAGAAAGCAGCAGGTGAGAGGGGAATTGCAGAATTCATCCAGTTGGAAGAGACCTCAAAGGCCATTCAATCCAACCTCAACTCAGTGCTGAGGGGTCAACACTGAACCATGTCCCCAAGTACCAGGTCCATACACTGCTTAAGCACCTCCAGGCTTAGTAACTTTGCCACTGCCCTTGCCAGACAAGTCCAATGTTTAATAACCCTCTCAGTGAAGAAGCCATTGCCCTTTGTACTATCACTGCATGCCTGTGCAAAAAGTCCTTCTCCAGCTATCCTGTAGGTCCATTCAATTAAATTCTATTTTTAAAAAAATTTAATTAAATTATTGTTTAATTAAAAAAAAAATGGATAAGTGTACCCAAATTCCCTTTCAGGGATAGCCTACAGTGGACAATGACTTCTCTGCATACACAGCAATCTCATGGAAAACTATTAAGAATATTGGACAATCAAGATCCAGTGCTCAACAGTCTAGAAACAGCTGTAAAATGCCTCGAGGTTTCCTGTATGCAATACCATTGCAATTGCAGGCAACCCCCCTGATTTGTTTGGGGAAGAAAAGAAAAAAAAGTAGCAAGACATGTGCCACTTTAATTTTAACTGTGTCATTCTGAAGGCAAATCATGATGTACTCTTTGAGCTGAATCTTTAGTCATTTCAATGAAACATGTAGTTGTAGCAAGGAGAAGTCAGGGGCATGGAATTTGAATCAGTTCATTTCCTTAGGATCCTTAGGACACAAAAATTCTTATCTATTAAGTCATAAAATGAATTTTCTGCAAGAAGTATAGTTTGTTTACTACATCTGTTACTGAAATATCCTAACAACTAGGAGTTTTTAGGTATGCAGTCTAGTTGAAGATGTTTGAACATCTTGTTTCTAATCCATCTGTCTTTAAAAGTCTAATTGCAAATGATAGAACTAAATTAAAGATAAACTTTGAATTGTATTTCATCTATGTGATGTTCCGAGACTCACTGAGAAGAAATTCCAAGACGGTCCAATGTCTATACTATTAACTGTACTTTGGTCACAAATATGAGCTTAATTGTCCATATCAAATGGTATTGTCACATTTAATTATGTAAAATATAAAGCATTGCTAATTTGTTATATGAAGTGAGTTCTCTGAATATAAGAGATGCCATTTCTGGACCAACTGTAGAACACGCACATCTGCTAAAACAAAAAATGTAGTTTTGTAGACATTAATAATGTTCCTCCTCACTGAAGACCAGAATATCTGAGCATTTGATGTTCAGCTAGAAAGAAACAGGGCAAATCAAGAACTGCTGTGGTGTTATAAGAAGATACTAAAAGAAAGGTTAAAATCCAGATGATTGCAATGCAGATAGAGGTGTGTGTCTAACTGTGTTCATGGTTCTTCAAGTGTCAAAGGTGATTATGAGAAAGGACAAAATGATTAGGATTATTTTGACTTGCACAGCCTGCTATTTCTGACTCCTGGTCTGGTGCTTCCTATGCCAAGAAAGAAGGTTTCTATATATGGATCTGAATGCATGTAATATTGTATATCCTAGAGAAAATTGCAGCTGAAAGGCTGCTTGATCCTTCCTACTCAGAGGCAACTGAAACAAAAGCCCCCAGGCACTCTGGGTCAGGGGCAGCTGGCCACACTCATTAGAATCTGCTAGAGCTTCCTCAGTCCCAGATCCTTGTGGTTCCCTTATCTTTTTCTAACCTGGCAGCAGGCACACACAGGTTTCTCAGAGGGTTCCATTGTGTTCTCCAGCTATCATCATCACTGTCCCCACAAGAACCGGAAGCTTCCAAAGCAGAGGTCAGAGGCTATTGCTGCAAAAGATGCTGCATCTGGTAACTGCCACCTCAGTTAGCTGTGCTTATGAATCTTAAGGAGGTCTATGCATTTTATTCAGGACTTTTCAATAAACCAGCCTGTGAGCAGGGAGCAGAAGTCCCTCATGTCTCAGTTAAATAATCAATAAAGAAAAATAAATTTTCTCTCGTTTGTTCTCCCTCTGTCCCCATTTAGGAGGCTGTTTCTTCATAGTCTCAACTGGAAGGACACAGGTGAATCCTGCATACATGTTTAGTTAATAGCTAGCTGGTTCAAGCACTCTTTCTGGGAAAAGAAGTTGCTGAGTCTGGATAACTTTAAAAATTTTTTTTTTTTAATTTTTTTTTAAAAAGGCAGCCTCCTTTCGCTATTTCCTCTCTGTTCAAATGAAAAGTGAGGTAGACATCTGTATCCAAAAGCAGGATTCAGGTTCCAGAATCTAATTTTTATATAGGTACCCACATCTAAGATAGAAGGAGGACTTTAAAAACACTGTCCTCTTCAATATTTCCATCTAAATATCTTTTGCATAATCATACTACCATGAAGTGCCTGTTCTTTTCTACTGCATGGGGAATTATTTACATATAATAATGGCAACAGAACTCTGGAGTCAGTGGCTCCATTCCCCTTTCTGTATTTGCCTTTTATCTGTTTGCAAACAATGCTTGCGGGTTCCCTTAATAGTGCCATGTCTATACTGTATTAGAGGAAAGGAAAGACCCGGACTTGGAAACAGAACTCAAAGAGAAAACAAGTGTTGTAACAGAAACCATAGTCTGAAAATAAAAAGTGTTTGCAGCAGCTCATTGGCTAGAACTGAATGGTTCAATTGGATTAGGATTTCCTCAACAAGCTTGACAAGCTATGATGACAGTCTGGGCAGCAGTTCTGCCAAAGAAAACATCTGAATTATATAAGATACAGGTGTGGCCAGCTGGTATAGAAGAAAGTGGCCAAAGCAACACTCAGACAATAGGTCTCAGTGAACAGAAAATCAGCAATCTCTTAATTATGATGAAACATTCGTGATTGAAGACTCAGCAGTTAACTATACTATTTTCAGTGGCCACAGGTCTGTTTATGACTCATAAACCTGAAGCAGATACCACATCCATTTTGTTCCTCAAATCATTAAGCCTCCACATGTCATCTCTTTTCATTTGCCCTTCCAAAGCATTTTCTCTTTATCCATACAAAAGACAAGATATGTTTGTACTGTGCAGGAATTTGCACAGACCAGCGACCAGTCCTGATATTAGGAAGTTTGCACATGGCCACTGCTTTTGAAAAGCAAGAAGTTAGAAGTATTAGCCATATGAGTGTGAAAGAACAGTCCCTATTTAATTTATTATCTGTAGCTATGGCTGATGAGAGGGTGAAGAAGAGTGGTTTGGGTTACTGGCTCTAGGCTCTTCAACCACATTAGCCAGCGCTGTACTCTTTCCTTTCCTTACTCATGAACAGCTTAATAATACCCAAGGAGCAGAGCAGTCGCTTTGTCTTGCCGCATTCCCCATGAGCCCCAGAAAGGATGCAGTTCTGGTTGGGAGGTTGCTTATTTCAAGAGCTCTCAAGGAGAATGTCCAACACAGGACTGTGCTTTACAGATGAAAATATCAAGACAAAAAACTTTGGGGACCCTATTCCAGTTTTGGCCAGCATCTGAAACTTAATTTGGTGATAATGGAGAAGGCACCTAGTTTCATGTTCCACTGAAAGAAGTCCTGGCTGCACTTGCATTTGTTACTCACAGTGTGAGCAACCAGCAACTATAATTGTATACTATCTGTAATTCTATAGCAGCCACAGAAACTTCTCTTTCACCATTTCTCCTTAGGATTTTTTTGGATGGCTCTGTGCTCTAGCAATGGCCAATGGCAAAGTGATTGGAAAAACAGATAAGGGTATATGCATTGGAAAAGCAGGTAAGAGTATATACATTCTACTTATTTTTTTAGGTCATGAGTAGCTGAGTATAATTACACAGCTCCCCTTGCTCGAGGTGTTCAAGGCCAGGTTGGATGAGACCTTGAGCAATCTGGTCTAGTGGAAGGTGTCCTTGACAATGCCAGAGGGGTTGGAACTAGATGATCTTCAAGGTTCCTTCCAACCCAAACCATTCTGTGAATCTGTGATAGGTATTTGGCTTTGCAAATTGATCAAATCATGAAAAATAGGGATGAAGTGAACTTTTATGTGCTACCTACTTCATACTTGTTCTAAGGCAAGATCAGCCACTCCACAGATGACTGTCACACCTGTCATTATTACACAGTAGTGTAATATGATAACATTTCTGCGATACATTCATCATAGACTTTTTATGTAGGAAGTACTACACTTGGAAGAGGTTCTGCTGTTGTGCTGAACTGCCTTTTAATTGCTTCTTTCACTGCATTCACCTATAGACAATATCTTCCAAGTCATCTTCTCTGGAGAGTCAGCAAATGCATGGATTTTTACAAATTCCTTTTTTGTGATGCATCTTTGAGGGAGTGATAGGAGGAAGGTGATTATGACTTCCAGGAGTTGGATTCAAGATCATGGCCAATGCACAGTGAAAGTAGAAAATAATCAAATACTTCCTAACAAAACTAAGAGCAACTCTGGTTAAACATCTGTTGTTGTTATGTAGCTGGAAATACAAGGCCCTTTCAACTTTCCAGATCTGCTGATACTGCCTTTACTTTAAGTAGGAAGTGGAGCATGATCACAGTCTTGAAACCTGCTGTGCTTCATTCTGCTACTGTTTTGTTCAGGACAGCAGAGTGATTTACTCTCTCAGGCCCTGTTCATCAAACACTTTTTCATTACAGTTTCAATTTCAGAATGAAAACTGCCTGCAAAACCACAGATTCTCCTCTCCAGCAAAAGAAAAAAAAAAAAATCTACTCCCCCCCCCCCCTTTTATTTGGGAATCAAACCTTTAAAAATCATTCCAGCCAGCCTAGAAAGGCCAATAGAAGCTATTGTCAATAACTATTAAATGAAAGCGCTTTAGAAAGCAGCCATTTGGGAATATAAAAAAATCACAGGGTTCCATTCCAAGAACATTGCCAATAATAGCTGGAACCAAGGACACTGGCTGTGGTATTTTTCTGAGTATAACATAATTGAATCTACATGTTCCTATGGAAAGTTTTTTACATTGAAGAAACTGCATTTTTTCATTAAAAATTTCCAGATCTAGTCCTGAGCACATGGAGTTCAGTTTTTGCAGCATATCGAAAGAAAATTACAGATAGGATTACTTGTAAATTATCTTCCCACCCAGTTAAGAGATGTCAAAAATCAGCACTATTTCAAGCATTCAAACTTCTGTAACATCCTTCGGCAGCTTGTGCTTTGGCATCTCTGTCTTTTCATTTAAAACACAGAATGCAGCAGGAGCAAACTAGCCCAAAATCCTTTGTGCAAAGCACTGTATAAAACACATTCAAAAGCCATTGTTTCTCCTGCATCATCAGGACTCTGTGAGAATGAAACCAAAACAAATGAATGTAGGATCATAATGAGTGTATTCATAATTTTCCTAATGTTTAACCTATTGCTGACTAGCAAGTGCTAGAAAGATCTAGCTGTACACACACCAGATAATTTCTTGTTGGCTCAGCAGTGTTTCTGTGGTCTTCAGTATTTTCTTCCAACCAGAACTGGAGCCTCTGTAACCCTCTGAAGTCCTGTGTAAATGGAGCTGCAGTTCTGACTGGAGTAGTACCCACCGATGTCTATCTAAAGTTCATTTTTGCTTTTCAAGAGACAAACAAATGCTCTTAGCTGCTGGAGCAGGGGAAGGAAGTATCCAGAGTCTGCTGCAACAGCCATCGCCCCCTGCTGTAGAGACAACACGCCATCGTCTGGTGATGCAGCCACATCACAGCAACGTCGTTACCACCACGTACCTGAAAATAAAGGTACAGTGAAGGAGGATCCTCCGGATCCCACCAATTTCACTGCTCCCTCTGTTTAACTGGAAAATGTCTCAAGTCTTTTTCGTGTGTCTGTTATTAACTCCACTCAGCCAGAACTTCGGAGGCCACCACCAACACAAAGCATACTGAGGCTGAAACCTGAGAGGCCAACATGAAGACATGACTTGGTCCCTTGTAATGCAGAGAAGACCCCTAGAAATGCTACCAGCCTTTCCAAGTTTTACCAGATTCCTCACCCTTCTGTGAAGAGAGTGGTTTCTCCATGCCACAAGCCCGGCTAGCATTAGGGAGCCCAGGTCTATTCACACAAAGGGCCTATCGGCGTGGACCTGGAACGATGCACAGAATTAGGAGCACAGTGCTGTGTCATTTGTGTTGTCTTGTGGGCATCGTGAAGACGAGAGATGCCAGCTTCACCAATACAGTTCTGCTGAGAAGCTCTTGGCAAAGTAAACCTTGCCAGATGGAAGTTTACTTCAGCTGTGGATGAGGGCTGAATTGTCTTGAGCTTACTCATGCATGGCTTTACCCTACCTGATGTGTGTTTCTCCTGGCTAGCTGGTGTCCACTCTAGGTTTTTCCCAAAATAGTATGGCAAAGCAGAGGCATTGCCATGGAGAAAGGGCGGCTGACAGAACCTACACATGGCTGCAAAGGACTCCACAGCAATTTTAAGTTCAATAGTCAAGCAAAGCAGGGCTGTGAGGATGACCAACATTATTACCTATTATAGGTAACAACCTTCATGATGAGATGCAGAAACTCCAAGCAGCAGCCAAGCTCAGGTGACTAGAAGGAAGTTCTTTTGCAGTGAGGGTGGTGAGACACTGGAACAGGTTGCCCAGGGAGGTTGTGGATGCTCCCTCCCTGGAGGTGTTCAAGGCCAGGTTGGATGTGTCCTTGAGTGACCTGTGCTAGTGGGAGGTGTCCCTGCTTATGACAGGGCATTGGAACTAGATGACCTTTGAGGTCCCTTCCAACCTTACCATTCTATGATTCTATGACTCATTGAGAAAATAGAAATAATCACAAGTTATCATCTCATCTTGATAATATTGATTTTCATATTATAGAATTCCCAACATTTGATTTTGTCCACAGTATTCACCTAGTAACGTGTCTGCAGAGCTTTTTTAAAAGGTGAAAATGTGTTTCACACCTTGGAGGAAATAATTGGTCTCTCAGTAAATATTTGGAGGTGTAAGAGCTGGGAAAAAAACAAACAAACAAACAAACAAACAAAAAACAAACAAAAAAAAAGAGACTGCCCAGACTTTTTAAGAAGTCAACACATCTTTAGAACATTTCCTTCATCTCCACACAGATTGTTTCAAATCAAATCCTTAAACCACAGCACTACTGATCACAGGCAGCCACAGTGAAAGTAATTAGCTCTATTTTATTCCTCTCACAGTTTCGTCTCTCCACCTTCCACCTCAAAAAGCCTCTCTGTTGATTTCCTTCTAGCCTGGGTCCGTGTCCTTCTGATATTTCAAGTGACAGTACTCTTCACAAAAGGAGAGGAAAACCCACAACCCTACAGTGTTTTCTTCCTCCCTCTAGATGGTGCCATATGCTTTCGCTGGCTAAATTAGCGACTCCTAATATCAAGGCTTTGACAGAGTGGGCTTAACCCAAATGCAAATGACGGAATCATAGAACCTTAGAGGTTGGAAGGCACCTCTAGTGATCATCGAGTCTAACCCCCTTACCAAAGCAGAACCACCTAGGGTAGTTCACACAGGAACACATCCAGGCAGGTTTTGAAAGTCTCCAGAGAAGACTCCATGACCTCTCTGGGCAGCCTGTTCCAGTGCTCTGTCACCCTCACCATAAAGAAGTTTCTCCTCATGTTGAGGTGAAACCTTCTCTGTTCAAGTTTGTAGCCATTGCTCCTTGTCTTACTGCTGCTGACCAGTGAAAAGATATAGGTCCCATCCACTTGATACCCACCTCTCAGATATTTATAGACATTGATGAAATCTCCTCTCAGTCTTCTCTTCTCCAGACTAAATAGCCCCAGGTCTCTCAGCCTCTCTTTGCAGGGGAGCTGCTTAAGTCACCCAGTCATCCTCGTGGCTCTCTGCTGGACTCTTTCCAGCACGTTTGTGTCTCTCTTGAACTGAGGAGTCCAAAACTGGGCACAATATTCCAGGTGTAGTCTCCCAAGGGCAGAGTAGAGGGGGAGAAGAATCTCCCTAGAGCTGCTGGACACACTTTTCTTGATGCATCCCAGGATGCCATTGGCTCTCTTGGCCACAAGGGCATATTGCTGGCCCATGCAGAACTTGCTGTCCACCAGGACTCCAACGTCTTTCTCCACAGAGTTGCTTTCCAGCAGCCAGCCCCCACAACATGTACTGGTCCCTGTTGTTATTCCTCCCCAGATGTAGAACCCTGCACTTGTCCTTATTGAACTTTATAAGGTTTGCCTTCCCCCAGCTCTCCAGCCTGTCCAGACCTCGTTGGATGGCAGCACAGCCTGACAGCTGTTGGCCACTCCCCCCAACCCCCCACCCCTCAGTTTTGTATCATCAGTGAACTCTTGCTGAGGGTGCACTCGATGCACTTGATTAAGTTTTGGGTTGCGGGAAAATTCAGGGGGTTTGCTTATGGATTCTGTATCTGCTTTGTAATTTCTATCTGTAACTCTCTTTCCAAATATAATTCTGGTTTTTTTTTCTCCTATTCGTTTGAGAGCTTCACTCTGTTGGCTCTTTAAACCCACGACAGGAAGAAACGACAGGGAATCAGGCCTGAGGTTTGCAGATCTGGGAGTCTGGGTGTCACGGCAAGCAGGACAGAACACAGTTGTATGCAGAACCCATGAGAACTGTCCTGAGCTCCCAGGCACACATGGGATGGTGATTGCCACACTTCCCGCTAAGTGGTGCACTTTGCTACCACTTTTTTTTCCTCACTCTTCCGTCTATAGGTGTCATGTGGCAATAAAAATAATATCTTTCCAAGAAAAGATTTGTATGTGTAGTGATACACTGGCAACGTGCAGCTGCAGTTTTAAGAGGGAGGTGCAATCTTCCCTAGTCATCTTATTTATTTCTTGGGAAATTCGTGAACTGCTGTTTTTTATGTCATTCTGAAGCAATATCATCTGTAATGTTTCTCCTCTAAGTGGGGGAGTGGGAGGAAATTGCTTGTCACCCAGTGGAAATATGCAGCTTTTATTTACATAGGAAAGCAGTAAACTTGGTTGTTTCTGAAATGAACATAAGTCGCTTGGCTAGAGTTCAAAGCACAAGGGCATGTGGGCAACTGTTTTCCAACCCATAGATGAGAGAACCACTAGGCACTGGCCTTAGGCAGGTCATTTACTCACCTACAACTTATTTTACCTACATGAAAACAAGGCACTTAACATGAACTGTTTTCATAGAGGTCTTGTGATATTTAATTAAATGGTCTTGTAAAACTTGAGTGATGTCTGAACAGCAGAGTGGAGGTGTCTTCATCTGATGGGCGAGCAGAGACATTTGGGGACTGCTAATAGAGCACTGTGTACAATCCTGACATAGCTTGTTGTTTTTAAAACCATATTGAGAAAGCAATGGCAGTAAGCACGGGAAAGAGACACAGAATCAAGAGCTCTGAAGAACACCTTACACTGGGAAGCCTTTGAGAATTTATTCTGTCTAAAGTGTTTGACTGTACAAATGCATTTAAGAGAAAAGAGCAGAAAGCACTGCCAAACTTTTGGAGCTCTTAAGAAGATCATAATAAGAACCAGTATATGGAAATGAAAGTTTAAACAACCTACACTCCTGAATCTAAGCTGAATTAAGAAAATGTAGTTTCAAAGGAAACAGACACACTGTTCTCCATCCCTGAGAAATACATTCTGCTGTAGGACAGAGTGGGACAAAGAGAAACTCAAGCTATCCAGTAACTATCCTCAGTGCCAAGAGAATTCTTATTTAATTGGTACTGTGCAGCGCGAAGGATGGTAGAAATCATGAAAACCTGCACAGAGTTGCTTCAGTAATCCACTGGAAACTTGGAAAATCAGCATGAGCCAGAGCAGGATTAAAGGATTTTCCTTCCCACATTGTGACCCAGTAATAAGAGAGCAGGGCTGGTTTGCTGATGGGAATGTTAAGTGCTGTGATTTTTGAGTGAGACAAGGCTTGTGGGGAGAGTCAAGATCTCTGTCAGCAAACATGTCATGTCCCAGCGGTGTCCTTAGATCATGACACCTAGAGCAACTCTAACCTTGGAGACTTAAAAAGCCGTTTTCACTTCATTTAGCCTCTTTTTCGTCCAAGTTACATATTTATTTACACAAATTCCTCTGAAATTTTTGGTTTTTTCCCTGCATTGTGATATGGACATCTCAATATATTTTCATGGCTCAACTTTGCTCTGGCACATGTCATCCCACTCTCTCTGGCCATATCTACCATGTGTGGTGTAAGGCCAGGCTGGAGAAGACAAGAGCACCCCAGCCCAGTTGCTATGTCCAAAGAAGATATCTGAATAATTATTTTGCAGGCAATTCACCTATTTTTGTGCAGCAAGCCTGTCCTAAACAACTTGGGTTATAGAATCATAGAATCATAGAATGGCAAGGTTGGAAGGGACCTCAAGGATCATCCAGTTCCAACCCCCTGCCATAGGCAGGGACACCTCCCACTAGTACAGGTCACTCAAGGCCTCGTCCAGCCTGGCCTTGAACACTTCCAGGGAGGGAGCATCCACAACCTCCCTGGGCAACCTGTGCCAGTGCCTCACCACCCTCACTGTGAAGAACTTCCTCCTAGCATCCAGTCTAGATCTGTCCTCTGCCAGTTTAAACCCATTGCCCCTCATCCTGTTATTACAAGACCTTGTAAATAGTCCCTCCCCAGCCTTCCTGTAGGGCTTGGATGTGCCTGGGTCCATCTTCATTCTCTCTGTGCATTTTTGTCACCTGGGTAACTAGCTCAGGTGCATTGCTTTGTCCTGCAGAAATGTGGTGTTAGATCTGTGTATCCCATCTTGAGCACCCCCTGCATTGAAGGCATTAAACTCTTGATGGTGGTCATCCTCCTCTCTCCAGTTTGCCCAAAACTGCCTGAAAACGTGACTTATTGCAGCCAAGCTTCCCCATGTTTTCATAAGGATAGAGATGCAGCAGGCATGCCACGTTATAACCAGAGTATTCACATTTGTCAGTGGCTGTCAGAAGAATAGACAGGCCAGCAAAATATGCACCTGAAGGTAGCTACTGTATTTTCTGAGGGATCATTTCTTTCTGTAGAACCTATAAAATGTGTACTGCAGCTGTAGCAGATCTCCTTAGAGTCAAATGGCATCTGAAGGAATGCCTCGGTGCAGCAGCACTGCTGGGAAGGCAAGTTCAAAGGCATCTAGGTCTCTCCAGAGGATACAGCTATGTTAGACCCTGCTGGATAGATGACTAGGTACCTGTTTTAGCACCAAAGTATTACAAAGAGCTTTTTCTGCCTCAAGGCAGTAATTTGCTGGAGCATATAAGACACATTTCCCATTGGCAGGATGAAAAGAAAACTTTCACCCCATTTTTTTGCAAAACACTGCATTATGTCATCTCTGAAAAGAGCTCTATTGTATGTGTGGGCCATGGCAAATACGGACTGAGGAGGACTGAAATGACAGATTGTGGTGCTTGTGTAAACACACGTTAACCCTGCATCTCCAGGGTTTCAGCTAAACTCTGAAGCCTGGCTTATACTAGATGCCTTGAATAACAATCAGTAGGTATTGTGCAGCTTTCTCCTTGTGTTTTCTTAACATGAAACTGGTGAAATGCCTTGACCATTTTTGTTTGCTTTATAGCAAACATGTTCATGAACATGTCCTGAATTTTCCTCTCCTGGATGATGTGCTGTATCGATTTCCCATTTGTGTATGTTGGTGAATATTTTTATCTAGATTGCAACTTGGAAAGATACAGAGCAAAAAGCAAATCAGATTTTACCCAGGCTAATTCTTCTCTCATTTCCTCCAATTTTACACCCGTGACATTAACACGGTTAGCTTTTGATTTATGCTCATACAAGTGAGAGAAAAATGGGCCCTTGAAGAGCTGGCTTTAATTCAAAGCATCTGGGCAGAAAAAAAAGGTGGAGTGGGGAAATCCTGTTTTCCAGGAAAAGTCACAGAGCCATTAGCTGTCACTAAAGATACCTGTCTTAATGCACTGCTGTAGAAGTGTAGTTAGTAGTTCTTGCTGAGTGTAAAACACGCCATGCATGACCAGCTTTCTTAAATCAGCACATTTGTAAAAAGGTCAGGGTGGGCTGGAAGATGCTCACATTAAAGTTCATGTGGTTTTAAGCTAACCTACCTCTCAGTGCCCAGCCTGGATTACCAAACAGGGGAATTTGTTTGTTGTTAAACTACGCTACACAAACTAATGCAGCAGATGAAATTTAACAAAGTCATGAATGTTACTCTCTGGAAGCTAGGAAGCAGTGTAATGTGTGTTCTGTCCAAGTCACAGCATTTTCAATCTGGTAACTTGCTGAAAATTGCTGTTAGCTCTTAATAGGTCCTGGGGGAACTGAGTAATATGCTGTGTTGATTAACATCCATTAAGCAGAGGGACAGTAATTCTTCTGTAGTGAGAAGCCGTGATTTAGCAGATAACAGCACAATCAAGTAGGTAGACATATCTGTTTGAATCTTCATGTCAGTTTTATATCCTCATCTTCCATGGCCACATCACACGCTCAATAGTTTTTACTCTGAAGTCGCATTCATTTAGATGCCTGAATATGGGTCTCAGTGCCTGCCTTTAAGCACTGGATTTTGTTATTTTTAAAATATTTTTCTAATCTGTTTGATATCATTTCACTGCAGTGAGGTTTCCGTGCTTTGGGCCTCTGGATACCCAGAATGACTTCTGGGAGGTGTTTTCTTAGCATGTTGCACACAACATTTCCCCTGGCCTCTGAGGATAATCCACATTTATGCATCTGAGATCAGGCTTTTGTCTTGAGTGGCTGCTATTCTGCAGGCTGGTCAGGAGCCATCTATTACAGTGGGCACAGTGCATTTCCACAAGCAGCAGCACTGGAGGATTTTCTTTTTGGAAGTTCCTGCCAGGGAACTGCTGGCAAAGGATGGCAAAGACAATAACACAAAGGCAGAAAGCGCAGATACAGCAGGTAGGTTAACAGAAATGTGGAAAAGCTCTTAGGGGCTGAACAAGCCCTGGTGGCACCATCAGCAAGGACCAGCCAAGGTCTAGAATGAGTGGAACAAACCACTTGGTGCATGGTCAAAGCCATGCTAACAGGATGTGCTGCTTTCTGCAGCCAGAAAGTCAGACATTTTGCACCAATTCCCTCTTTTTTTCTTTATTTCTTTAGATAAAGGACACAAAACAGTCACCTCATTTCCTTGGACATGAGTGATTAGAAAAATTCCCAGCAGAGAAAGACCTGTGAGTATTAATGAACATCTGGATGATTATGAGCCAGCAGTGTGCCCAGGTAGTCAAGAAGGCAAATAGCATCCAGGTCTCTATCAGAAGCAGTGTGACCAGCAGGTCCAAGGAAGTGATCGTCCTCTTGTACTCCACACTGGTGAGGCCACACTTTGAGTACTGTGTTCAGGTTTGGGGCTCTCACTACAAGAAAGACACTGAGATGCTGAAGTGTGTCCAGAGAATGGCAATGAAACTGGTGTCTGGAGAACAGGTCTTCTGAGGAGCATCTGAGGGAACTGGGGAAAGGAGGCTGAGGGAAGACCTATCTCTCTGCAACTGCTCGAAAGGACAATATAGAGAGGTAGGTGATGGTCTTTTCTCCCAGGTAATTAGTGGTACAACAAGAGGAAGTGGCCTCAAGCTGCACCAGGGTAGGTTCTCACTGAAAGAGTAGTCAAGCATTGGAACAGGCTGCCCAGGGAGGTGGTTGAGTCATCATCCCTGGATGCTTTTAAAGGTCATTTAGATGTGGTGCTTAGCAATATGGTTTAGTACTGAACTTGGCAGAGCAGGGTTAAGGGTCTTTTCCAATCTGAATGATTCTGTGATTCTATGATTAAACTTCTTGACTGAAAGGGTTATCAAACACTGGAGTAAGCTCCCCAGGGAGATGTTTGAATGCCCATCCCTGGAAGAGTTTAAAAGATGCAGAGATGTGGTGCTAAGGGGCATGGTTTAGCAGCAGGCTCAGTAGAGCCAAATAATGGCTGGACTTGATCTTTTATAACCAAAAGGATGTTAAGATTCTGTGAGCAAGCAGCGTACCACGGGCTCACTCTTGTGATGGAAAAAAGCAAGAGGAGCTCCAGCCATGAATTGCATTATCCAAAGAGTTGAGTGAACTTGGGCAGGCTCATGCAACTCATAATTTCCGCAGGGCTTGTACAACACCCCGGCCCTATGTGGTAGTCTGTCACACACACTGGTGGAGGACACTGCAGTCCTCCTTGTCTGATATGTCCCCAAAGCCAACAACAGGCTGCCAGAGGAAATCAGTTAGATACGACCACTGCATGTGGTATGCATTAGCAAGTAGGGTGTTTTGGACCCAACTAGAACCCCCGTGGCTTCTTAATATTGAATTTCTGTGGCAAGAGCGAAAACCAGATGGTTTTATTCATTGCATATTCTGTCTTCTGCAGGAGGCACTTTAACAGCTCAAGCAGAAATACTGGAACTTTTGGGCACCCGTGGGAATTGTCAAACCCCACATCCAGACCTTATCACTCACCCTGCTCACATCCTGTGTGCTACAGCCCATTAACACCATCCTCCTCCAGACCTCAGAACGTTCAGCTTCGTAGCAGCAATGGGCTACACAGCCAGCTCCACCCCTTTCCCTTATTGCACCATCATCTGCTAAACACCTCACCTAAAAGATTATGTAATTCCAAAACCAAAAATAACTTCTTTCCAAGCATTCTGCTCTTCAGGGGTTTATGGTTGACAGATACAGAGCACAGTTTGGGACTGAGGGATGAAGTACAAATTCAGCTGAATTTAGGCAACAATTATTATTTTACTCTGCAGAAGAGCCACACATTGAAGGACTGTATTTCCTCACCTTTGTCTGACTTGCCCTCTCATTCCAAGGGAGGAGAGAGGTTGTATCAGTGCCTCAGTAGAGCTTGGGAAGCATGCTGCTATTTTTTCACAGTTCATACAGCTGTGGAGTGAATGAGCTGCTACCTGAGGGGTCACAGCCTCCATCCAGCCATGTGTTTTCAGCAGCTTGGCCAAACATCTGCTTGCTCCTAAAATATTTGCAAGTGTTCTTGGAGTGAGAAAACTGACTTCTAAAAAATTATTGCAAAATGGGAACTTCCAGGTCAACAGTATCTACAGAAAAGTCTTTTTAGCAGCTCTCAACGGTTATGGAGACATGGGCAGCCTCCAAGGAAACCCTTGACTGGAGACATTCAATAAAAGGTGCTTCCTCTTTCAGAACTGATCTGAATCCTCAGCAGAGGGTGGAGCAGCTGACAAAACATTTGTGTCTAGCAAAATCCCTCACACTTCAGTCCCTCTTGGCCTGAAAACACAATGCTATAAATTCTATAGTGAAGTAGAAATTACCCAAGCTGTTTGTCTTTGAACAGCTTTGAAGCTAATGCTCTCTGATACACTTTGCTTCAGTAACACAGAAGCATTTCATATTGAGTTCTGTTTTCTTTCCTCCTCATTTCGTTGGCACTTAATCAATGAAAAATCAGGCAAGAAAATACAGGAAACACTAGCAGGAAGATGGAAGCAAAACTCTCAAATCAGACACATCAGTAATAATTCAAAATAAAGGTAGTATTTTAAACAAACTGTATGTCAGGACCTTGTTTCAAATACAATTGTACCATTTCTTAATACTGGAAATCCTTCAGGCAGCCTCAGGAGGATTAGTAAGAAATTGCCTTCCTGAGGCATACACATTCATATGACATGTAAGACAGTTGCTTGCAATCAATATTCATCTTAGAACTCCTGGCACATTTGGCTTGTTTAGAGGCATCTATATTCATAGAGCCATAGAATGAGATCAAACACTGGAATAGGCTCCCGAGGGAAGTGGCCAAATCACCATTCCTGGAGGTGTTTAAAAAACACATAGATGTGGTGCTAATGAACATGGGATAGCATCAGACTTGGTAGAGTTAGAAAATGGTTGGACTTTATGATCTTAAAGGTCTTTTCCAATCAAAATGATTCTATGTGGCTTCAATAGTATTTTACTATGAGTTTGATCATATTGCCTAGATACTTAGAAACTAGTAACTACATACACAGACCCACACTCACAAAGAGAATATAGAAAAGGACTTTTAAAATGACCTAGTCACAAGAAATACTGTGCTTTCCTGAAGAGACCTTCAGCACCGGCCTGTGCTAGCGGGAAGAAGGAGTATCATCTACCTGGCACAGAATCAATGTCGTGTTGGGGCAGGAGTGGGCTGTAAGTTTCATCTCCTCTCTGACCTGTCTCCAGGATGTCCCACCTCAGAAGACAAAGCTCTGGTGTCTGCTTCCTTCACTGCAGCTGTTTTTGGCATGGCTCTCCACTCTAGAGCTGTTCCCAAAGACAGAAAATTTAATGGAGAGAGAAAATATTCCCTGAACTGAAAAACATGACTAGAATAGTCAAAGCTGGCTTCTTGTTGGGCCTGGAGGTGAGGGTAACATGTTGTAGGTTTGGTAAAACCTCAGTGCAAAGACCAAGGGCCTTGAATTTATTGGTTTGGGGAAGGCATTTGAAGTTTTCTCAGACTTCCTTGGTGGGTACTGATGTTTGGAAAGCAGGTACAGGAGCACTGCCACACAGACTGGACACAGTACCCACACGTCTGCACACCTGTGGGACATCACTGCTGGTGCATGGAGAGGGTGACTACTTATCCACCTCTTGGAGAAGGAAGGGTTGCTGAGTTAACCTGGTGCCAGCTGGGTTAAAGAACAGATCCACTCTTTACAGGAGCAGAAGGAATTAGGAAAACATCTGGGAGAGGAAAGTTTGAAAAAAAAAACCAAAAAACTGAATGAAGCAGGCTGAGTTGGAGGCCTTTTAAAGAGTGATTCAGCCAAGGCCTAGAGATTCTGGGTAAGACTTCATGCTATAAAGAGCTCCTAAGCAGCTCCTAAGGTGCTGAGTGATTGCTTTATTGTTTCTTACAAACCTTGCTGTGAAATCCCTGTAAATATGTTTATGAGCTTGTTGGGGCGGTTTCCCTGCTGCTGTCTGCACTGTAAATAAACATGCCTGCCTTTGATTCACGGAAGTTCATCTTCTGGACTCCATTATAGTGCCTGGCTCTGCTTCCACCTCAGACGTGGGGCCCCTCCTGTCCAGGCCCACAAGGAGCATGACATTTCTGTTCTCCAGAGAATATCTAGAAGAATCAGTGCACATGTTTAAGATTACACATCCCCATATGGCAGCCTTGCTTGCCTCCCCCTCCTTTCTTACCCCTAGAAGAGCTCTGTGAACCTTATCAGCCATGAAAAAGCAGTCCTTGGAGGGCCATCAGGTCTGGAGACATTTTACTGTCCTTCACCTAGCAGGGACATTTAGACACAACTCTGAGTTTGAGTGGGCAATGCAAGATTTGAGGGATGCATGTTACGTGCATCCAGGGCAGACATTCGCAGGCATGTGGTGCATCTACATTTAAGAGCAACCTCAAGAAAATATATATGTGTTGCAGCTGGCATGGAGCAACCCATGCCAAAGCAGTGAGACCAAGGCCAGCTGACAAGCCTGCCACCTCATGCTGCCTGCTCTGTTCTCATGCACAGCCAAGCTGCCTCTGTATCATCACAGCCTTGTGTTCAAAGCAAGCTGAATTTGCTGCTGTTCTGCCCTGAAAGCCAGGATTTTGTGATGCCAGGGATGTTCGGGCACCACAGGATAAGAAGCCAAGATACCTGTGCAAAGTGGCTTCAGCACAGGAAGGGACAAAATCCTCTGCAGTCATCCCAGAGCAAGCCGTCCAGCTTTCAGGGAAGGATTCTCTAAATCTCAATGCAAATCTGAAGACAAAGAGGTTTTATGCACACTTGTGATTTCCCTACTATTCTGTATAAACAAATGATCTCAGCATGAACTTCAGCAAAACCTCCACTGAGACATCCTCTTGTCTGTGATCAAACTAGCCCCCAGTCAGGACTTCTTCAGCATCTGGAGGTGTAGCTTTAAACTTGTGTTTCTCACCACAATATTAAAAAACACACAAGCTGAAGAAAACATCTCAGAAATGTAACAGCAGCAAAGGGAGATTTTATCAGTTTCTCTCCTTCCACCCACTCCTCTAATATGGAGTTAAAATATGGGGTGGGTCCAGGAAACAATAAACATCAAAATGAAAGAAATAGGATATTTGCCATCAGCATAAAGCAAAGGAGAGTCACACCAAACATCACAGAGAATCCTGAAAGCAAGGAAATACTTTGCACACTCAGTGGGCAAAGAGCTCCTATTCTGTGTAATGCCTTTCAGCCCAGCTGTGATCTGAAATGTCTGAAGAATAACTTAATAAATTGTAGTAGGCATAAACAGCAGACCAGGGAGACATTGTTTTAGCTGCTTTTTGAAATTAAACAGTGCTGCAGGACAGCAGCTCCAGAGGACAAAACATTGAACAGAAGTTTTTTGCAGGGAAGAAAAAGACCTGTTTGCAAGCAAGGACCTTGAGAAGATTTAGTACTGTACGAGGCAGAAGCCAAGCAGGAGTGAAAGGTCCGAGGTGTTGTGCACCTGTATATCAGCATGCCTGTGTCTGACTGTGACACTGAGTTTGTATACACAGGGAATTGGGTCTTAACCAAACAGCAGACAATGACCCTGTAATTAAGCTGTTGAGTCAGAACTCTAGGCTAGCTCAGGTATATTTCAGCACATTATTTTCTGCAACATCTGGGCACTGAATTTTCTCATATGCCAGTGGGGAATCAAGAGTTTATTTTCAAGTGGGAATTTTCCAGTCTCCAGCTTTCTGCGTCCTCTGAGTCACTTGGATCCTTTGTATTGATCTTGCAGGTCTCCCTTCCCTATCTATAGAATAGTGGTAATAGTGCCCCCAGTTCTTCTGCCTGCCCTGGCTGTTTAGATTGCTGGTGCTATTGGGTGGAGATTGTCTTCCAGTTACAGGGTCCTACTCATGCCATGCAGTAGTAGGTTAAACTGAGGACCCAGAAATATTGTGCCAGACTCCTCTTGAGCTGCCAGACCCTTTCTTTGTCCAGGAAGGAAGAAGACTTATCAGGATACAATCTGGCACCAATAACAGATGGATTTCATTTGGACCACCTACACACTGTAAGGATAAGGAAAGTGTCTCGACTTATTTTGTGAAAACCAGTCAGAAGTCTTCCTAACTTCTGCTGCAAAAATCCCCTTTTTTTTTTCTTTCAATCTCATTTGCGGTTTTCAAATACACATCAAGAATAATCAAGTAAGAAAAGTGATGAAGGAGAGAGGTCTGGTGCTTGATGATTTAGCTTAATTATTTAACTGTGGGGTCTCAGACTGGTATCTACAACACAAAAAGTTGCTATCCATTTCCAGCTGTATGTGAAGACTTCCAGGGAGGAACAGAGCAGGAGGGCATCTCAGAAAAACCGATGGGACATTTCTGTGATACATTTGCAGAGACATCCTGTGAAGCCACCAGGATTTGTCCAGCCTGGCACTCTGAAGTGTCAAGGAATATTTTCAAAGCAGGCATCCAGATCATTTTTCCTGATGTGTTCCTGCCTTACATGTCTGGTTCAGCCTGCCTTCAAATGCTCCCATGTTTTGAAGATAGATTCTACTCTGAACTCTCTGGTAAGTCCCATTCTTAATTACAACTCATCTGGGCTATGCAACTTCAGTGTAAGGGAACTTAAAAGAATTTCCCTCACCTGGCATATATTTATCAATTAATCCCAGAAAGAATTTAGATTTACTGCTCCCATTTGATGTCTCACGGGAAACAAATGGGCTCCACAGCATTAAGTCAAAGATGGGAAGAGACAGTTGCCTGAAGAACATCACTAAAGGTCACAGACAGAAATATTTTCCTCACTATTTTGCAGGAGAACTGCTGCACCTTAGACCTTAAGCAAACATATGGTGTCTGACCTTCGGATGCTGATCTGGAGCCTCGCCCTTCATCTCTCTCCACTGCTCGAGTTTTCCTTTCTCTGTTCTCATCCTAGACACTACAAATATTTATCCTTTCTTCTCCTCCTTCCCTTGCTTTGGCCCAATCAGGGCATTCAGTGTAATCCTACACCCTGTGTTATGCAGGTAGTCAAGTGAATGATCTAGTGGTCCCTTCTGTCTTGAGAATCTCTTCAGGTTAAATCTGTGACTAATGCTAATGCAGACATTTTGCAGATGCTCATTTCAGGACATGTATGTTTTCAAGTCACTTTGTTTGGTGTCTAGGGATAATTCAGTTCCCAAACCTGCACAGACAAGTATGTTCATTAATTTATTGGCAATCACTTAATTCCATTTAAAACAAACTTAGACATTTTTGTCCATTTTATTTTTATATGTATTATTTATTCATGTAAGCCCTAGAAACAGGAGTTTTGGACAAGCACATTACTTAGCACGTCTGAACATTAGCTTTTAAATAAGCGTGTTAAAGCATATTAGCCAGTGAGTAAATTTTTCATCCTTCTCCTATAGTCTACAGGACTTGAGAGTCAAGAGAAGCTGCACAAGTACTCCTAACCAATATGAAATTTACCTCAAAAAATGGTAAGTTGGATAGCTCTTCCAACTATGAAGGCATTTTGTCACAATGTTAATCAAATGCTATCTATTCCAGAAGACCAGATCCAAAATTACATCTAAAATAGTCTGGATTTGAGTGCCCGTTTCAGCTCAACAAGGATTATGTGCCTTGCAGGATTTGCTGTGATTGCAAAAATGAAGCTTGGAGTAGGTGATTCATTCCCCTTCTGCCAAAATCTTCTTCAGAAGATCTGGTGCCAAGCACTCCTCATAACTGGACACAAAATCAACGCCAAGAAAGGAGGAGCATGGAAGAAGGGAGAGATAAATGTCCGGTTAATCCAAACACTGTTTTATCCTTCAATCCAGATGCTTAAAAGATTTAGCAAGGAGAGAGCTTCTGTGTTGCCTGCACGTATGTGGTAGAGAACAGTTGATGTATCCTAAAGTTTGATAATCTGAAAAAAACGGATTTGAGAAATTGATTTGGATTAACTTGATCTGCTTTTAGTGAAAAGATTTGGAATCCTAAACAAGCAGCTTAGCCATGATTAACTCATTTAAACACTTTCACAGCTAAATGTATTCTCAGTGCCTCAAGCTGTAGGAGATTTACCCTTTGGAGATTAAGCTGAAGCTCAGGAGTTCTTCTGCCCTTCTCCTCCATGTCTTCCCACTCTGCAGATGGTTTCTCATCATGTCACCTCTTTTCACCGTAAGAGGCTGGAGAAATCAAGATGAGGGAACTTCTCCCCATCCATACCCAGTTTGTTGCGATGTCCCCACTCTGTTGTCTAGTGGTAGAAAAGATGATCTGAGGCACACTTGTTTTGCCAGGTCACTGAAGAAGCCCTGTGATGGAGGGTCATCTATGTGGCTACTGCCTTAGATTAGCAAGCAAGTCCTTCAAGGGGAAGGGAAATCTAGGTCCACCTCTCTGCTTAGAGACTACCCAGTAATAAGAATTAGTCCTTGAATTATATATAAACACCCAGAGCAGTTCTGCTTTCTCCTTGCTTCTGGGCCTGTCAGAGCTCATTGTCAGCCTATACTAATAAACTAAATGAAGTGAGGACACAGGCCCAGAAAGTGTCACACACTACTGACATCCACACTGCTGACATCCACACTGCTAGATTATTTGCACCCTGCCTTGACACTGGTCAGAGCTAGGCCAGTTTATAGCGCATGGGCAGCACAGGCCCCAGTAGGCAATTTAGATGCAGTCATCCTGGTTTGGGGATTAAAGGGATTAGCATAAATGTAAATTGAACAAATTGGCCTCAGAGCCAAAGGCAGCTTCTCACCCACTTTATTTGCTTGTATATACAGAACTACTAATGGCAAACAGTTCACTTCAGCTACTGACAGACCAGTTCAGGAGTTCCTCAAGGCAACACAGATGCTGAGAAGGGGGCAGTGGTGTTGCTGAGAGGTGGTCAGCACTGGTGGGAATCCAGGGCAAGATGATTGACCACAGAGATTCACCACAGAGAAAGCATCTGCCTGCAAAAAACTCATTTCATGGCATAGGCTGCAGTGCATGCCTCTTGTTCTGGGATAAGGAGCAAGACTGCTTGTTCTCACAGGTAACTCAGAAGAAGCTAACACTAAGAGCTGAGAAGTCTTTCAAGGGTGAAATATTTTCTGTCCATTAGATAAAATGAGCTCTGAAATTCCAGTGCCAGAGCCCATCAGAAAAAGTTTTCCCATAACTTTTTTTTTTTAATAAAAGACTATGATATTTTTAATCTCCACAGGAATGTTCTGGGGTTTTGTTTTGTCTTGTTTTGTTTCTTTCCCAAAGGAGGGGGAGGATCTGTTTTCAGGACTAAAAGCACCTGGAAATAAAATGCATTATTTATACTAGAGCTTAAAAAATGTCTGCCTTGGCTCTTTGCATTTCTTGAGGCTTACTGGTGAAAACTGGCATTTTGTGTCCAGACACAGCCTATTAAAAGGCAGATGTCTAACTTTAAACTTACCCTCAGTGCAGACACACAAACTGTGGTTTCTCATCCAGGTACTGTTGCTTTAATTCTTCTTTTTTTTTTTTTTTTTTTTTTTTTTTTTTTTTTTTTTTTTTTTTTTTTTTTTTTTTTTTTTTTTTTTTTTTTTTTGCTTTACTAGGGTTTTTTTTACAGCTTTTCTTATTTTTTCTTTCTTTTTTTTTTTTAATTAAAATATATTTTGTGAACATGAAACACGAAAAAGATGACACAGAACCAAGTCTTGTGAAGAGAGCATAGTCTGAGCCTCTCCAGCGGGATTAAGCTGACCTTAGCAGTAAACAGCAGTCTTGCTCCAAAAGCCCAGGCATGATGAGGTACAGAGAAAACAAAATCTAATTAGAAATGTAGCTTCATCTAGTCAAAATGAATCATGTCACTTATGTAGAAGCACCATGTTGCTGCACCAGCCTGCTGATTCAGTGCAACAACTATGAAGCTTTTTCTCTCTTTCAATTGCTAAAATATTAATGCAAATGCAACATTTGCCAAAGGCAAATTCACTGCCCTCTGGGGCAACATGCTACAAAATTTTGAAGTAAAAAGGGTCCGGAGCTGCAGAAGTAGTTTCCTTACCCTCAACATTTGACTCTGCTGCAGCCCTCAGGATCCACCAGGACTGTCTTTGAACCACCTCCTTCCAAAGTTCTCAAAAGCCTCACATTTCTCTCATTGGCCCTAAGCAAAATCACTGAAACATCACATTGCCTTTGAGTACTTGAATCAGGGACAAAATGGACCTTGAAGTCTCTGAAGCCCATATGCTCAAAAGAGACATTCCCCTACTTATTCTTGGCGCAACTCTGAAGCACATAGGAAATCCCACTGGCCAGAGTTACCAGGATGGGAAGAGGAATGTGTCCCCTGACAGCTAGTACTATCCATGCTCTTGTATCAGCTAGGCTGTGCCACTGTTTCTGTGATACTGAATGATCAGTTTATGAACACAGATGGATGTGTAAGAAGAGAAGATTATTGCATCCTACTAGTTTAGGATATAGACTGAGATGTAGGGACGGAGAATTGTCTTGATCAAAGCTAGGAGAGAATAAGCATGGATATATGGACGGAGGACCTTACACAGGGAAGACCTAGAGCCACTTGCCTTACAGCACCCTGTAGTGCCCAAGATTCCCCTTCTGTGGGGACAGACTCACAACCAAGCCAAGTGAGAACTGGCAAAATGTTCCTGTATCGAGGATGAGTACTTTAATGACTAATGTCTTCTCTTGGACAGACGTGAGCCAAAGCTGTACATGTCACTTCACAGAGCCTGGCCTGATGGCCAGTAGCCCTGCTGCTGCAGGCCTCAGAGTGTACTCAAGGACAGCATCACAGCTAAGGTAACACCTCCTATATCCCTCTATGACACCATGTGGCAGCTGAGCAGAGAATCTTCACAGCGCCCAGAAAAGACTTCAGAGAACGATCCATCTGTCCTGCCTTAGACACCTATGTCAGGATAAGATGAATAATCTTATAGAGGTTCCAAAATCTGTATGTTGATGAAGCCCGCAAAGAGTAGCTTACACTTACGTCTTCTAATTGGCCTAACTTAGGGCAGAACAGCCTCACCCTTAAGGGAGACATTTCCTTCAGAACACTCCGCTGAGCTTTGATTATGCTTGGGTGAAATATCCAAAGACCATAGTGCCTGTTGTTTTCCCAAAACACACACATATATGACTGTGTTTGCTCTGACACCTCCAAGATGCCTGAAGTCTACATCTTGCATGAAACCTGTCAGCAGTATTAACCTTTCCTTATATTACCAGTGGAACCTGAGTCAGTGTATTTTTTTAGCTTACCTATCATATTGAGCTTTCTATAAAACCAGCCTCAGGCATTAGCTAATTTTGCTTAGTACCTGCATGCCCATCCATAAGATGGAAGGTTTGTTTTCAAAGCCTCATTCTGCTTGGTTGGGAATGGTATCTCAGTTGTCCACACCTCTTAGATCACTTCACACAGTAGTCTCATGACAGTGATTTATATCTAGTAGTGCCTTATGATTGTTCTTACATGGTTGTCACACAAGTGAACAGCATGGTGCAATAGGGAAAGGACCACAGCACTTAGCTTCTTTTGACTCTGAGGCCTTTGCTGCACCATGCCACAGTCTGCTCCACACCAAATGTAAGGCAGGCAATCAGCATTCAAATATGGCTTTGTCCATGAAGTCCTAGAGCAAGAAAGAGGTGAGGAGGCAATGATGCAGATGAGTATTTTGTTAGAGACACAGACTTCTACCCAGAGCTGTGAATTTACCTAGCTAAGAGTTACACACCGTAATGAATAAAACACATTATGGGCATATCTTCAGGACCCTTCACAAGAGTGGAACATGAAAAACAATTAAAACTTTCCAACACACTGACTCCAGCCAAAGCTCAATCCAACATACTCTGACTGAATAGTTATAGGGTGAGAGCAGCCCTGTGGTAAATTATTTTCCTTGTAGCAACTCGATTTCAAGGTTATTATTCAGAGCACTTAACTTTTTTTCAGCCTAGACAAAAGCCCTGATCTCCTTACTAGGGCCTTTATTCAATAGCTCTGGTTTTAGGCTTCTGCCTTTAGAAATTTTTTCTTGCACCAAAGCTCAAGATGAGCATTATAAATTGTTTAGTGCACACAAGGAAATGAGCACTAAGTTGTGGACATGGCTTTGCCTTTGGAAAAGCAGAGACAGAGCGTATGAGAAAACTCTCAGGAAACCAGCCTACTCAACCATGGCCATGCCATGCTTTTCCAGTTACAATTAACACTGCAGACCTGACATTGCTTAGCTCAAATGGTGTTTTCAGCGCAGATCTGGGAAGGATCCAAAGCTTCTTTTTGTTAATTTGTCAGAGTGGATTAATTTTTCAGCAGCCCATTACTGGAATGTAGCCTGCCCGGCTTTAAGCTTCATTGTGAGAAGCAAGTGATAGTGAGATGACAGCAGTTGCGGGCAGACAGAGCCCAGATGTGGTACAGAGCTGCAGGAATGTACCAATGACATCTGGAGATCAGCTTGCTACTGCTCATAAGACTTGGAGGATGTGTTTCAGACACAACCTATCTACTTCCAAAGCCGAATGACCGGTTCTCAACCAAATCATTCCCAGAATCACAACTGCTGAGTCTTGGAAATTATCCTTGCCTTGCAGCAAAAGATGGGACACCAAGAAAGACAATATATAGCACAACTGTTAGTTCAAGCACTAGATACCAACCCTGAAATATTCCATCAGACAGTCTCCTGTTTAGCACTGTCTCTCTCACTTAAATCTAGCAAGAAGTTCTAATGAGGATCAAGTCTCAGGAACTACAGGCAACTAAGTAGAAGCTTGATCTGAATCTAAAGTGGGCATTATTGAGAGAGTGAAGAATGAAAGTATCAAAATAAACTGTTGGTATGAGCAGCTTTAAGACTTCTACAAGCAGACACATGTTCTCTCACATCATATTCTGAATTAGCCAACTTGGTCACACAATGCAGCACAAAACCATCAAACTACTCTCAGCACGACTTTTTAGCTCAAGGACAGCACAGAAGAAATTTTCTCAATACAGCATAGACCCCAGCCAAAAGGTAGGGAAAGCATCTGTTTGCCTGTCAAACACTCTGCAGACATATCTCCAGCTGCACAAGGGTTACTGTAGTCAAAGACCAACATGCTCTGGTTTGTACCCACTGACAGGGTGCTTGTCATGTCCTTGCTTCCTGCCTCCTGTTTGCAGAGTCCCAAGTGAGTCTAACAGACCTATACTGTTATTCTGTACAGGAGGTATCTGACAAAGGACATCAAGGTGGGTTTCTTCATAGCAAAGCCAGAACATTATACTCCTTTACTCCATTTTATTTCAGTCCTTTAGCCTTGGTGATGGCAATGGAGCTTTCACTGATTTCTTTGATGCACTTACTTGGCTACTTTCTCTCTTGTGCAACCTAAATCAGAATAACTCTACTGGTCAGTGCTATTGCATCTTACAATAGACCAGTGCAGGAGCTTCTCTGTAATTCATTGGGTTTTAATTAATGCATCAATGGCAAGGACCTTCTTCACCTCTTATGCATACAATAACGAAACAGATGAAACATTAACCACTAAAAGGAATGTGACATAAAAAAAAAAAAGGCATCATGAAATTAAAATCAGATCCTCTGACATCTGTTCTCTGTTCTAGCTGTTCTTTATTCAAAAGAAAGGTCTGATGTATATGCATATGCTTTACCTGAATGAAGGGGTGTTTGCATACATCAGCATGCATGTTGTAAGGGTTAAGTCTGAAGTTCATGAGCAAATGACAATGACAACTGAATGAACAATGACAAAAGAGTCATTGGGAAGACCACAATGTTAAACATAGAATCATAGAATGGGGACAGATGGCTCACAGAGATGAGCAGTCAAGCCCCAAGCTGGATATACTTTTCTTCTCCTATAAATGCAGGGTCCCACTCTCAAAAGATGCAGCTTTATGTGACCAAAACCTGCTCCCTACAAACCTCAACAGTCTGAGTGAAGAGAGTTGTTTGCTTCTGCCCCAAAGGATGCTGAGGCACACAGTCCTGCTCCACCAGTATCCCCCTACCCAAAGTAAATGCTGCTGTCAAGTCTTGGAGCTAAACTCTTTCTTACTAAACTCTGCAGTTTTCCAATGCTGAATACAAAATCCTTAAGCACAACTTATACAGAAATGAAAAGATAATTCTAAGGTGGAAGCCCATAAAGTAAAATTGAGACATTATTGTTGTTGACTACACAGTTCCCATTTTCCAAAGGAGTGCCTCATCAACAGCAGAAAGGCCTGAGTCTGTTCTATGTGCATATTTGCCCATACATACGTATACATATACATGCACCTTTATGTGCTTCCAGGTTTCCATCCAAAGTTTTGTTTTCTTCATGGGATAACAAAGTACTCTCTGGTCCATAAAACAGGAGTGACCTTGAAAACATTTCTTATTTCTGTGAATGAAAGGCTCAACCAGTTAGAGCAAAGGCTGGGTTGTGCCCTTCAGACCCCTTGAACTTTAATATTAATAAATCACCTCATTTCTCACTCATAAAAGGAAGAGCAACCTCCAGGCAGTTGGCACTAGCAAAGGCTGGCCTGCAATTGAGGTGCTGGAAAGATTCATATGCAAAAAGACAGGAGGAGTAACTTTTATAGAGGCAATCAAAGTGAGGACTTTGGAGGGGAAAGGCACCAAAAGCTTCTTAAATTCTTTAGGCACATCTTTCTAAGCTAAGTTACAAAACAATTTGTGGGCTGCAAAATCATGGACACTCATTAGGTTTAAATCAGAATGCTCAGCTGCAGTGTGCACTGTGTCATAAAGCATCTTTGCCACAGGCCCAATGACTGGTTAGAATACACATCAACATTCAGTTACTTTGCCTCTGCAGTTATCAGACAATGTGCCCCTTGAAACAGGATGAGGACACCAATAGAAGGCCAGTGGGGAAATTATTGCTACAGCCACGTTATTCATAAAACCAAAGATAAAATATGATGCTAGAACCACATGACACGGAATTGAGGCTGAAAGATGAAAAAAAAATTCACAAGCAACTTCCCTTCGAAAGTTTGCAAATATAAATCACATTGCAAAGGTTTCTCTCTCAGAAGAGATAGCTAGTTCTGAGACAAATTACTCCAAAGCTATATTTAGTATCCTGCATTGAGCTGATCAATGCAAGTTTCTTCCCCAGACCTTAAGTCCATCAATATTTCATACAAACAAATGGAAGTTCTATCAGCTTTTTAAGCTGCTTTGTCCTAAGTGGTTTTATTTTACATAAGAGCATACCTGTCCTTCTGTTTTTCCCACAGCATGAGCAACAGATTCAGATTTCTACTTAGAAACCAAAAATGCCATTCTTCCGTGTCATCATACATTCAGGAAATAGCTGACACTCATCCCATGTGGAATTTGTTTAGAGTTTTCTGGAAATCTCTCCAGAGTTCTTCCTTTCTGTGTGGCAGGCAATTCTCTTCTACCCAAGCACAATTTGGAAAAACTTCTCTTTGATGAAACATCTAAAGGTCAGATTTAGATGACCTACACAGGACCTGTCTTAAGCCTCGTGACTGGTCCACTCTACTGACTGTATTCTAAGTATCTCCTTACCTCTTGCATTTACACACTCTTGCAGCTTGGGCGTCTAAAGGAATGTTGTGAGATCAGAGATGTGAGCTTGGTCCTTTACTACTGCCAGTGGCTGACTAGACTAAAAGCAGAGCTAAACCAACTTGTATCTACCTTCTGCCAGGCAAGTGCCCCAGCTACTGCACTATTTTAAATGAGCACAGTGTCTTCATTGTATTGGCTATGCAGTGAACCTCTGTTTTAATATTTGTCTTGTCTGCTGAACTAGGCAGACCGAAAAAGATGGGCAGACGCTATGGATGGTGGTCAAACACTAGACACAGTACCATCGCATGGTGTCATACTCATCCAAAGGTAGATATTTTGGACCCTGCTTTTGATGCCCAACTCTGAAATGGATATACTCATCACACTTTTGTCCTCACAGGCTCATTCTGAATGTTTTTTTTGCCAAGCACCCCTATGTTCCCAAACCCTGCAAAGAGGGATGACAAGTCATTGCAAGCCGTGACAGAGTTTTACAGGCAGTTGGGACACAGATTGAGGAAATGAAGCCTGAGGAAGCAGTATTTGTAAAGAAATACCTCATTATTTCCCAATTGTGCTGGTTTGAGGCTAATTGGAATATTTTAATGAGAGAAATTAGATCATTGGCTGTGAAAAGAAAATAATAGTGATGTCTACTGTGTNGGTTCTGCTGAGAAATATAAACAAGAAACATAAACAAAGTCAGTCAGTGAGTGTCTCTGGCTGCTGCTGCATTACCTATCTCTACCTGAACCTGTGTAAGCCCAACTAATCATTCTGCTTCTACGTCCTTACCTGGCAATCTCACTCCTGCACATAAGACGTCTGATATAAGGGTTGGGGGTGTAGAGAAGGAGGGGAGTTAGTTTGAAAGCCCTCCTGGGCATTTCTGCTGTTCTGGAGGAGTCTTGTAGTTCTGTATTACTTTTAACTTGTATATAATTGTATATAGTTGTAAATATCTGCATATATTGTGTATATATGCTTGTAAGTTTTGCCTTGCTGTAAATATAGCTTTATTCCTTAACTTCCAGCTGGCTGAGATAGTCTGGTAAATCATGGGAGAGGGGGGAACTCCAAAACCACCACACCACTGTAGTAATGAAACCAGAGAATGTAGCCATGTTATTAATAATATTATTCCCTCAAGGACTTGAAGGTGGCTGTCACTCTTCATTCTGGCTTTGTTTCTGAGTGTTTGATCCCAAGAGCTTTTGCAGAAGTTGGAGAAAAGGGGACACATCCTCACTAATAACCTATCTCTGACACACCATGAGTCATATGGGAGAAAAATGGCTGGAGATGCCTTAACCTATGAGTAGTGGCAAAGTGACACACACACACCAGCTTCTTGCTCTCCTTTATTCCTCTCTCTCAGTCCCCAGACATGCTCTGAGTACAAAATATCACTTCTTCTCTCTGAGCTACATGAATGTTGGCTGCAAATCCTGGTAAGTGCTTGCTGGATTGATGAGACCCAGGGTTCCCCAGTGCACACTTCGGCATGATGCCAAGAAAGTGAACTCAGGACTTCCAGCCTCTCAACCACCTCAGTGAAGGAAAAGCTCCAGTGCCTACTTCCTTAATAAACCAATTTCCCTTAACTGGGCAGGCTACTGCTCACTAACACAAGCCTCACCCTATGTGCAGGACCACCAAGAGAAGGTGCTGAATGGCTCTATGCTATTGCTCTGCTACCCATATGTGGGTCATAGCACACCCTGCATTTAGCTGAAGGCAGAGGGAGAGGGTCACAGTGCTGTAAGTTATATGATTGGCAGGAGCTGTTCAGACCATCTAGTATCACTTCCATATCCAGGCCTCTGAATTTCCATCTGATCCAGAGGGACATGTGTTATTCAGAAACACTCTACTCTGATTAAAAATTTCCCATCACACAGAAACCATCACCTGCTAACTTTTTCCAAGCCTAAATTATTGTTGTTGTTGAAAAAGCCTTGCTTATGTCCAGACTGATTTTTTAGACTTAGCTTCTTTAACACTTGGTTAGTAGGTTTAGCTAAGAAGTTTTCAGCAAAACATTTTCATNAAAAAGAAAAAGAAAAAGAAAAGGCAGATTGTGGGGAAAAAAAAGGAAAGCAAGATTAGTTGTGATGGAGTTTCTCAGCTCATCAATGTTAAGCAGTTTTTAATTGAAACATTTCAGGTTACAGATGGAAAACTGCATTTATTTCTTTTTTTCTGTCACTTTAATAACTTGATACAAACTAGAAATTGTCCAAATCAAAATTACATATTCAGAAATTATTTATTCCTTTATCCTTTCACTGGAAAAGATCTGTGTGGGTGCATGAGACATAAACATTGACTGCTGTCACTGCTGATTTTGCTTTCGAGTGGCAATTTACAATAAGAGAGCAAGTATAATTAGTTCACATTTGAATGGCACTTTTCCATCCTGGAAAAATGAGTGTATTTTATAGGCAGTGTATAAATATGCCTGTGGTAAATCACATCCCACCAGTGAACTGAATTGGCTGTACACACACCAAGCTGTTTACAAGAAATCAGATATTTCTTTTGTGGCAGACAGGACTTATTCCACACCAGAAGTTTTCACTGCTGAAAATGGGTCGCATTTTGTAAATAAAACATTTGAGGCTTGGGCTTTCACCCAAAAGGACCGTGTAGCCCACTGAAGACTGTGTCAAGACCTATGTCCTCCAGGCAAATAGGCCTCCAGAAGGACTACAGATGGAAGGGGGTTTTTGAAGGCCTTGATGTTGGGGAGAGAGACCTGGAAAGTGGGGTGCTTATAGTCAAGGGACTGCCTGTTTCCCAAACCTCTTGTTCCTGACACATTCTGGTCTCCTCACTATCAGGTGGCCCTGATGATGACCACATCTACATCCCCACAGCCTTCCCATCCTGCTGCCTGTCTCCTTGCTACAGTCAGCCTTTTTCCTCCTTATGCAGGTCCCCCCATGCAGAGAAAGTTCATGATTCTGCCACTAGTGAGGAGTCAGGGCTGGCAACGAGAAGGTAATCTCAAAAGGAAGCAGGAGGTTTGTTTTCCTGGCCACCCCTCCATATGTTGGGCAGGAAGGGACAGAAGGTGTGCAGACAAATGTGTTTGGAGGAGGAGAGGGACACCAAGGATCAGTAGCTCATATCCCAGCCTTCACATGGGAAGAGGCTCAGTTTCACCAGCCTTATCCCTTCTTGTTATGATGGTGTTTGTGCTCCCTTGGTCCACACGGTGATGTGCTAAAGGATCCAGCATCCCTAGTACAGACCCTGGCATAGATCCACATAGAGAAGTCTGCTGAGATGCTGCTATAGAAGAGAAAGGATAAGGGAAATCTCAAAAGTATGCCCAAAGTGTGGGTGGCATCATCCAGGGCCTCGTCAGACAATACTCATCCTTCTCTCCTAGCAAGAGCATTCTCTGGAAGTGCTGTCTGGTGAGATGCTTAGTCTTCAGGAAGTATCATCAGCAATCAGTCTTTCCAGTGCTTCAGTTGGTTCTCAGAAGGAGATGTGTCTTTGCCAGATCACTTCACTTCCAGGAGAAAAATCTTGCATTGGTTTTGGATGCAAAGGCATAATTTCTGACTCACATTTGTGTCCTGGATCCCTCTTGAACTTTTTCTCTTAAATTGCCCGTTTAAAAATTGCCAGAAATACACAGATGCATTACTGGTACTATGTTCAGTACCAAATTGGGAATTTGGGTACTTGAGATATCTCTGGGATGAAACTGCAACACTCACAGCTGGGTCTGTCACTTTGGAGAAGCACAGTATTATTTCCAGAAAGGACAGAAATTCATGCAGAGAAGTTGAGAAAAGGCATCAGAAGTCTCTGGGCTCTGCTGGTCTTGGGTGGTCTAGAGGCTCCAAAAACACAGGAACTGGAGGAAGGAGAACTATTTCTGCTCCTTCTAAACAATTCATTCATTTAAAGTCCCCTTTCACCATGAATGAGGTGAGGACCATTCCACATAAAAGAAGGTTGTAAAGATCTTTTAAGAAATTGAATGTACAAATTGCTGCCTTTTTAAAAGCCAAAGATTTTTACAGCATGGCACCACATCTCCAGAAAAGTGCCGCAGGGAGTTTATATTTCACTCACAATACCAACAACACAACCAGAAAGTGAATAAGCCAAGTCAGTGCTCTGCCAGAAACTATAAAGCGAGATACATTTTCACTTAGATATCTCATTTCAGGGTTTTTAAATGTCACTTTGCATCACATCATTGTAGCTTCTATTTCTTCTTGAAGTCATAATGGAAAGGGAAGGGTGTTTTCTCATCGCCCAAAGAAAGAAATTTGACTTTGTTCCCATCTGCTGTCACTACTTGTTCTCTAAAAGTGTTTGCTCCAAAAGTAAGGAAGGAGAAATGATTGAAGTTCTCAGGAGGTGCCAAGGTAGTAATGTTTCCATAGGACAAAGGACAGAAAACCTTGGCACAAATAGGTCCCCCTCAAGACTACGTTTGCCCTTCAGGCTTAGACTTTATATGAGGATTTGCTTTCCTTCATCGTCACCCAGCTTTGCTCAGAACAATGTCCTTCCGTGGGAAAAAAAACAAACTTCCATCCCTCAACCCACCTGTTGCTCAACAGGAAAATGGCAGGTGAACTAATGAAGGCCAAGAGCCATTCCAACACCACAAAAAATGTGGAGTTTCCTCAGCAGCTGGCAGAAAACAGGTAGCACAGGTTCCAAACCATCTAGACCTCCTCTGCATTCTTTGGAAGAAGGACAGGTGATAAGAAAACATGGCATAGTCTCACTTTTTACATTAATTCCTTTAAATAAAAATTAAAATAAAAAATACTCAGCTGTATAATTTTACAAAGGGCTTTATTAGGTTTGCATAGGTCTTCAGAGGGGATGCTGAGGCTTTAGTTTTACCAATACATTTTGTCATTAGAATGGAAAGGGAACAGAGAAATGCAGGTGAAACAAAACATAAAATCAGGTCGTGGTTTTCCTGAATTAAAAAAAAAAATCCATATTTTGAAATGTTTTCTGGATTATTCTGACAGCACCGAGTGGTGTAGGAAGCAACTCTGTGTTTGCAAGTGCCCAAGTGCACTGTGAAGCCATCACTGACACATGCATGTAAATGGGTAAGTTGCCACCAGCCTGCTCCCACACTCCAAATCACTGACTTCCACAGCACTGAAAAATCACTGTCCCACTGGTCCTTCAGGAACTGGCCCCAGAAAAGCATGACAGAAAATCTTACTATTTTTTACTGTTTCCAAAATAGCATAGGAGATCACCAATGCCTCACCACACTCATGGGCTTGTTCACAGTGTCAGCAGCCTTTTGCCAGCAGAAGTGGGGTTCCATTCCTCTGCTTCTTGTTGAAGTTTCAGCACTAAGAAATATTGTTTGGTGATTACAGGCATGGTAGCAGGAGTCCTCCTGTGCACCATTCCCAACCTGCCAAGGGCTCTCATCAGAGCTTCAGTGCAGAGCATATTGGTCTAAAACCTCCACTCCCATTTGGAACCTCTGAGCTGCTCATTGGTGTTCAGACAGAAGGAAAAGAGAATCGGTGTTGACATCCATCAAACCTGCTGCTGGAGCTGCCACCTATCCAGGCATTTGACTGAGGAATGCATCTTACACCTCCCCTCAGCAAGCAGACATCTCCCAGGGGAAATCCTGGGCCAGTTGCACTTTGAGGACAAAGCCATGGCCCCCTATCCTTCTGGAGAGTCCCACGTGAACATTTAGGCTTTCATGACATGATCGAGTGTCCACTAGAGTGCATTTCGCAGAGCATCTATCACACATAAACTTCTGAGTAGCTTTTAGGTCATGACAATTCAGCCAACACAAAACTTCCAGTGACACTGCACCCTTGAGGCAGGGCTCCCTGATGCAGCACCTCATATGATGACATCTGGAATAGGTTCATTCAGTGGCAGTTTATTGAAAACCCTCAAAACAACTGATTTCCTTAAATGCTACTAAATCACCCCATCCACTTAAGAGTAAGCGAGCACCCTCAAATCCAGGGTGTAGCAAGTTCAGTGTGCTGCACAAAAAAAAAAAAACAAAAAACTGTCTTTTAGATGAATTGTGCTTAATTAATATGCTTAATTGTCCTGGAGACAACCACAAAAATAGATTAATGGATGAAGAGAAAAGGAGGGAATTACATGAAGGAGCATGCTGCACACCAATTCTGATGAGTGCACAAGTAAAGGCAAGAAGCACTGAGAAATTTTTTGAGGGTATCTAAGGACACTAGAAACTCAGACTGGATTATTAAAACTTCACTATGGCAGAGACCTCAGTAATGATTGTGAGCAGAAGGATTTCTGGGCCAGTCTAAGATGATTAATTGCTTGTGATGCCTCCAGAAACTTGAGATCCATGCAGCACATGAAGAAATTCAGATTCCCCACAGCACCACAAGCATATGCTTTACATCCCAGCAACACAATAGCTAAGCCAGCTCACTTTATTTGTGCTGCCCCTGAGGTGCTGGGAAAGATGGCAGGTAAGGGGTTAAGTAGTGGCACTGCAGTTTCTGGAAGGGAAAGAAGTGCCTCATTAACTGCCTGGAATTCATCGAGAATATGAACACCAGGGTGGACACGGGAAAGGCAGCAAACACCGCATTACCAAGATTTTCAGGGTACATTGAACACAGGTCCACAAAAGAGGTCAGTGCTGATGGACTGAGTGATAGAGGGAGGTGAAAATGGCCCTCAGAAGTCAAGGGCAATGGGGAACAAGTAGGAGAACATAGCAGGTATCTAACTGGAAGATCCTACCTCTCTGCAGCCTCTCCAGACACCACCATGACTTCTGAAACCAGACCCATCCTGGCCCACCAGACAGGAAGCTAACAAATGTGTTAGAGCTGGTGCTGTTCAGCCTAGAGAAGAGGAGGCTCAGGGGAAACCTTATTGCTCTCTACAACTACCTGAAAGGAGGTTGTAGCCAGGCGAGGCTTGGTCTCTTCTGTCAGGCACCCAGTGACAGAACAAGAGGACACAGCCTAAAACTGTGCCAGGGCAGGTTTAGTCTGGATATTAGGAAGAAATTCTTCACAGAAAGAGTGATTGCCTATTGGAATGGGCTGCCCAGGGAGGTGGTGGAGTCACTGTCCCTGGAGGCGTTTTAGAGGAGACTGGAAGAGGCACTTAGTGCCATGGTTAATTAGAAGGGCTGGGTGATAGGTTGGACTCGATGATTTCAAAGGTCTTTTCCAACCTGGTTAATTATGAGATTCTGTGGTTGACTCTTAGCCACCACTTCCACATGTTCAGCTTCTCCCAGGAATGTGACCCTTAATTTTCCAACCCATCAGATTGATTTACAAAGCTAACATGGTACAAGTTATCAAACTGTAACTTATAGACCCTCTGGTTACTAATCCAAATATCCCACAATGTGTAGAAGCATGAGAGCATCTAGGTATGTTATGTAGTGCAGGCACTTCACTCCCTGAGATTTACCTGCCACAAATCTGCAGCCCAACAGATGGTACATGGCCACCACAACACTGTCTCCTTTAAATACAACATCATGTGCTTCCCTCTGTTACCAACTGGCCAAGCAACTCAGAGTTCAGGATCACTGCTATTCTCTGTTATCAAATGATAAAGGCAAACTGAGGCATGGAGCATAGATTCACATGGAAAACAACCTCAGCATCTTTTTATCCAGAAGGTCACTTACTAGGAAATTCATTCATGAAACAGAAAAAGTCAATTTCAACTCCTTTGCCTTGCAGAATTTGAATAATGCTATTCTGGAAACAATATTTCACTTTAATGCTAAAAATTAAATAAGCATGGAAGTAAGAGAGCAGAGCTACATGTACCCTCCTCCAAGACAGATTCACATTAGGGTAGTAAAAAAGCATTTATTCGCTGCTCTCTGGCTCTAGAAGGGTTTAAACATTTCATATGACATGGTGAGTACAATGTAAAGATTGAAACCATACAAGTCCAAAGCTCTGTGTGCTTAAGCTACAATTTGTGGAGTAAGAAATATGGATTTGACCCTCTCCTCTAGTGAATCCAGCTCTTCTGTGCTCCTGGTGCCTGCTTTTGCTCTGTTGGTTGATAAACAGCAAAGCACCGACTCCTGCCCCACAAATCTTGATTTTGTTGTTTTGTTTTTTTTCCCTCAGACAAACTGTTCAGGACTCTTGGGACAAATCCAGAAATAGTTACAGAATTGCTTAAAGTCTTTTACTTACAGTAGCTCAAAGGATTGCATATTTTCTTTTTCTTTAGTCAAAGCCTTTTTAGAAATGCATGGCCCTGAGACAAAAGGAGCTAGAAGGTAGGTAAAAGTCTGGCATGTGCTGTGAGGGCAGTATGTCTACTCCTGTTACATCTTGTTACCCAGGGCAAAGCTAAACAGGGCTTGTCTGCTCAACTCTGCACAGCAATGTGCACAACCTGCTCCTTTGTATGGCAAGCTTCAGCTGGAAGATTTACTGCAGCACTAACAATGCTGAGAGAAGATTGCTCATGCATCTGTACCTTGGGTTCAGTTGTGATTTACATTTAGAGCAGATATTTTAATCCCTTGGTTGCATGTGAGCTAAACTCAGACTTAACCATACTTGCTTTTTCTTCTGGTCTGAAAAAAATCTTTTGGGAATTTCACATACATAAATCCATTAATTCATAGCACTTTAAAAAATCATTTTTGCAAGCTATATCCCAGGACACAGCACTCTTAAATCTGAAAATTTGCTGTCCCTTAATCACCAAGTTTGAGGGACTGTATCTTGCTAACAGGGGAAAAAACATGGCCAGCAAAACTGATCTTAATGACCTCATCCTGTCGTTTTGCTTCTTGACACCCTCAGCTGAGTGCATTCAACATTCCAAATAAAGCACAGCACCTGGCATCCATGGCTTGGGACCTGCCTCCTGCTTTATTTCTAAATGTAAGTGAAAAAATTACATCCCAGGTCAGCACTGAGTCTTTACGTTTGAAGCTTCACAGGACCAGAAATTGCTCTGCAATACTACCATTGCCTTCCCAGGTAAAGTCATCTCTCACCACCCAGCCTTATCTCTGACATGTGCAGTATCACCAGGTGCAGTTATTCAACTTAGTTTTTATGCTGCAAGAGCCTGAGGAAGCTGGGAGAGGTAGGTGTAAGCACTTCAAATGCAGCTTTCCTCCTCTACAGAAGAAGCCTCAAGGTGACCCCAGAGAGTGTCAAGAAGGCCTTTGCTGGACGGCCTTTGCTGTCAGGGCCCTGTCCCACCATGTAACTAGCATAGCATATGAACTCGTGCAACCCCATCCTTAACACCCTGTCATCTTGTGAGCAGGTCCACCCACCTTCATCTCCCCTTGAAGGCAGAGGAAAGATCTGGGCATTCAGATCTTACGGTCATTATGTGCTTTGCTAGCATTTTGTGAACTCTTAAGACACAAGCATGCATAAGTGATAAAGGAGCACAGCCCAAAGCCATACAAACTTTGGCAGTGTTGCACAGACTTGAGAAACACCAAGTTTTATGACTGGAGTGATGTGAACTGGTGGTGGGAGTAGGGTGGTGGTATGTCATTCAATAGTCTGTGGGACAACTGAAGATGCATTAAAATATATTTCACCTTATTTCCATGTTTTCTTTTGGTGTTTTTTTATTCATTTAACACTTTTTTTCTGGCAGGTATGACTTGAGCCTGGGGTAGATATCAAGAAATCGCTGTGACTCTCTCCCTTGGTGTACGTAGGCTTTTTTTGTATCGCCCTTTGAGAGTCAACTCATTGCTCAGCTGCTCCTGCCCATGTGCACCACAGAAATAAATAGATGGGCTGCAGGCTCCAGTTTCCTGCCTGCAGACAACTTCAGCCTCAATTGCTTGCAGAGGTGTGTGCTACTCTTCCAAATCATCTCCCTCAAGCAACACATGCCAAAAGTGAGGATGAAAATTCAAATGTATCGAAGCAAACCAGAGTTTATTTAGCATTTATTACCCATTCTGTTGTCATATGTGGCTTCTTCTGTCTCCATTTTCCTCTGGTAGTCATAGGCCCTTTATGTTTTGTTTGGTTTTGGGTTTTTTTTTTTAATAAAATATATAAAATATTGTGCATTGCTATCCATAGGAAAATTGTATTTTAACAACAACAACAAAAAAGAATAAGGCACATTCCTGTGCAGCATCTTCATATATATATATATATATAAAACAAAACCAAACCCTTTGCAACCTCTTTGAGGTTGTTAACTTCTCACCAGTCACTGACACATCTCTTATATCACTGTTGGAGGTGGGTTGGGTTGTGTTTGACAGGGGCTGGCAGGAAGAACAGATTCAAAAAAAAAAAAAAAAAGGATTTCATCCCTGAGGTGTCAGTAAAAAAAAAAACAAAAACAAATGTTCCCATTGAAAAGCAAGATGAAAAGACAGCCATAAATAACTGAATACACTATGGCAAACATCCAAGCACCGAGATGATTTCACGATAGAAGAATCCCTCTCCCTCCCATTCCTCAGTTCTTAACAAGTCATATTTGCCATTAGGTTTTGGCTTCTGAAGTCACAAGACAATCGGTCAGGATGCATCTTCCCCTCTCTTCCCAGATCATCTTTCCAGATATGTCATTTTATTCACAATTCTCCCACAGTCCTCAGGAAAGGGAAACGAAAAAATCCTAAATGAACATCAAAACCTGGACAACTCTCCCCAGCCAAGAGAGGAGCACTTGTACCATAGCATGCCAAACTCCATGTCCCACATGGGAGAAATATAATTGTCACCTTCCTTCCTGTTACTAAGAAATGAAGTTGGAAGCCACCTCAGCAGAAACCAGAAAGTGTCTGTGAAAAATATGTGAGGGAGAAGGAGACGGGGAAAGCTTTATTGCTGTCCATCCACACTGTTCCAGGTAGCATGCCTGAAAGGAAAAGGGGAGACACCCACAAAATACTCCTTCCCTCCCTCTCCTCTATCAGGAGGCCCAGGGTGCAAGGCGAGACGGTTGGACTCCCCATGGCTTAGTAGTAGCGGTTGAGGCTCCGGGTGCCTGGGATGTCCGGCTGGCCATTCATCCAGATCTCCCGGATGATGCGCTCCCGCTCCTCCAGCCGCTGAGCTCGCTCCAGCTCCTCTGCCGAAGTGAAGACGTTCATATTCAAAGTCCTCTCGAACCTGCGGTGCCTGCGGGCTGACAGGTCCGAAGTGGTGTCCGAATCATCATCGCTGTCACTGCTGTCACTGTCACTCTCCCGCTCCCGGGGAGGTTTCTTTGTGGAGGAGCGTTTGCAGTCAGTTCGGCAGGACACCCTCAGCACCAGAGCCAGCAGCGTCAAGACGAGTCCAATGCACACACCGGAGACAAAATACAGAGCAGCACGCTCTGGGTTTTCTGAAGGGGGAAAGAAAACGATTGCTGAGAACAACCCTTACAAGAGCAAAACACACACAGCTCCTCTCTGCACCTACCAGCCATGACCTCTGGAGAGGCAGAGTTTCCAATGGCTGCTTCCATACCATCCTTCACCTCCTCTCCCCAGAGAAATCAGGAAGGGGAATTTAAACAGTGGTTATGCTGCCAAGGCATTTGCCCATATGCAGAATGTGGGTTCACTGCAGCTGTGTCCTGGAATTGTCTAGAAGGAGGAGCAGTCCACAGAATTAAATGCTAATTCCAGCGGTTGCATGACTGTGGTTGACACCAGGGTACTGCACACCCAGCAGCTCAGTGCGTCTTCCTGTCACATCCATTACCATCATACCAGGAATTAAAGGTGATTACAAAGCTTCATATGCTCTCTCTGCTATTGCCCAGCTGAAATGGGAAACCTTGCAGCATGCTATTTATTCATGAGTTTCATTTGCTTATCTAAGGCAAGTGTGCTACCTTTCTGCCCAGACCATCAAAATGTGTACCTGTGCTACACCAGCACAGCTGGAGCCAGTGCACTGCAGGATGAGTCCTGCAGAGCCACACTTCAGAGCTGGATATAACAAGACTCTAAAGGATCCACAACACCTTGTAAAGTAGGTCATCTTGTTTATTTGCTACCTTTTTGTTTGTTTGGGTTTTGTTGTTTATAATAAATGTTATTACTGCAGTTCCCCTGGGCTGACTAATCTTGGTTTGTAGGTGTGCCAAATGGGTGAAGGTGAACCAAGTAGAAGTGTCAAGGCCAGCTTTATACTCTGCTGTGTTTGTTGAGAGTTCTGAGTTTGAGGATGGAGCCAGTTCCTCAGATGAATCTTATTGTCTTGAGTTCAGTGATGGATCTGTAACAGTCCCACCAGATAAGAGTCTAACATTCAGCCCCAAAAGATCTCTGTAACTAAAATGCTCTGCTCTACCTTCACTTCCCCCACTGTGCTTTTATAAACCTCTCCATCTGGTTTCCTCAAAGTTTGCAGAAGACAAACTGGAAACCATTTGGAGATATTCAAAACTCAACAGGACAAGATCCTGCTCTAACTTGAAAGCTGGCACTAAATTTGAAGTGAGCCACTTTTCTGACTAGGAGGTTGAACCAAACGACCCCTGGACACCTCTTTCAGACTAAATTATTATCTGATTCTGTGGTCAGAGCCCAAATGCTGACATGTGCATGGCTCAACACAACACATAGTTCAACGCTTATGGAACAAAACACCTTCACTTCTCTCCTACCAAATGAATGTCAATGATGACTTACGAATAAAAGTGGAGGAAGATGTCATGGTAATCTGAAATCTGGCTAGTAAAACAGGAGGCTGCTGCTAGAGTGGTTGGTGTGGATAACATGGGGAAAAAAACAGGCTTAAGAGACTAGAAAATCAGAGGAGATAACTGCAGCAAATGTGTTTGGCAAGTCCAACAAAAGAAAGAGGAAAGACATACAGCAATAGCTAAAAAGTCAAGTAAGAATAAGGCCAGAGCTGTTAAGCTAAGATATTTTGATAAAAGTAAGACAGCAGCAATCCAAAGCTATAGGAGAAGATACAAGAGCAGGCATGAAGGAAGTGCTGATAGTTTTTGTTGCAGTGTGGGTGGGCGATGTCACGGCTCAAATAAAGTTAATGGCAATTCCAAACTCAGGGGGCAGAACACAAAATTGCAGCTCTTCATGTGTAGTAGAAAAGCTGCTGCCTGTCTGGTAGTGTGTGAACGGGAAAGATGTTGCCTAAATCCCAGAGATTTGAAAACCCCTCAAAAAGTGGAATTACACCCTGATATGACTTCTACCTCCATGTGCAGTGTAACTCACGACAGTAACTGCAAACTTCTTTTGCAAGCAGGCATAAGGAGGACACACAGAAGTGTGGGAGTGCAGGAAGAACAAATGAGCAGGACTGATCTGTTTGCCCTGGAAGATGCTTGGTCTGTTTTGCCCCGACTCTGCCTGCTGATTGAATGCCAGGCACAATTTCCTGAGCGCCACATCCCAGCACACACATGGGCTTGATTTGGTCATATTAGTTCCACTTTTTACTCTTTTAAAGCAACTTATAAAAAAATAATAGATTGGAGCATGAGATGCAGACATGCGATTTTAGTTCCTCCATTTTTGTCCATGTCCTGCTTTTTCCTTTCTCCTCCACACTCTTTTTTCCATGCTACTGTATCCAGCTCATAAGCAAGCTGCACCATAATTGGTACTTAAGCAACCATTTCTCATCCCCTCCTTGTGCTTGTATGTGTAGCCCTTCATGCAGTGCGATGGCTGTAATTGAATCTTTGAGCTTCAGTGGCATTTATGAGTTCCTACAGCTACTCAGTCAACATCTGAGATGCTGTCTGGACATCTTCACTGAGCTGTAACCCTATGTTCAACTGTAGGCTTGGCATTTATCAAACACACAATCCACTCACACAGCAATATCCCTTTTTTTTTCACAGCAGAAAGAGCAATTTAAGTAAAAAACACGGGTTCTGCTTTTTCTCAGTTGAAGCAGCCAAGTCAGCAATAGCTTAGATTTGAGGTTTTGACAGTTGATTTTGAGAGCCTCCCTCACTGCATGTTCTGCTTGCAAAGACTAAAATGGGGCTTCCCCTTCAGCACACTGATGTTCAGCATCTTCCATCTTCCAAACACTACACCAGACTCCTCTGCCAGTGGTGCAGATTCATTACACCAAAATTGAAGCTCCTCAAGACACTCATTATATTTGAAAAATGCTGTATAAAAGTGTATGGACATCAAGAGGAAGAATTAACATAATTTTGATATAGATTCACATGTGCATACACCCACTAGCACATAGATTTTGAGCAATGTAACTTTTTCTCCTGCCTTGGATGGCAGGTCACAGTTAAGTTTTTCTCTGAAACTTTTAGCAGGACCCAGTCACTGTCAATCTCTTTAACTGGGGTTACCTTTCCTGATATTTCTCTTTCTGCACTTAAAGCATCTATGAAAATGTCACTGATTCAAGCCTAAATTTAATCCATGCAGATAAAAGTTGCATGCTCTTTTTATAACCCTCTATGCAAAAGCCACCATTTTGTAGGTGCTCAAACTGGCCAAAAATTAGAAACACATTTTATTGTGTTTTTCTAAGCAAACCAGCAACAATTATGGAGCCTGTTTCCTGAGGGCTAACAATCTGCTGGGAGCATCAGCCCAGACTGCCATTAATTCCCCAGGAAATGCCCCAGGCCAAGGCTGTTATTGCTATTATAATAAATTGTTTCAATAAATAAAAAACAATCTAGGCATTAACACTGCTGGCTTCCTGTGATGGCTTCATGCATTCAGAAACCTCAGTGGGGAGGAGAATTTCAGAGGGCCCCAGTAAAAGGTTCAGCACTAAGCATGGCCAGACAAACAGTAGGAGCAGTATCTTCCAGGGAATTTACAGTTAGCCCCACAGGCTGCTGAAATCCCCTGGTTCCAGAGGAAGCTCTCCAGGAGCCCCTTATTAATAAGGCTCAGGCCAAGCAGTCTAAAAGTTGGAATGATCTCCCCTGGGTTGTTTTTTGGAAGCCCCTTGTTAATAACTTGGCAGCAAAGCTTTGCTTATGGAAGAAGAATAAAAGAGGGATTTGTGGATGTTTCCCTCCAACTACTTCAGTCTGAATGCAACAACAAAACTAGGGTAAGTCGTATGTCCAAGGGGAGGCAACGGGAGTGCTCTGATACAATTTGAACATTTAATATTTATCTAACCATGAGGGACAATTCTGATGTTGCTGGTAGACTGTGTCTGAAAAGACAATTCCAGCTGTCACTGAGACTGGTATAGCCTTTTCAATGACACAGGTTTTGGAACAGCTCCATGACAAATAACGGGTCTGAGGTTTGCAGACAGAAACTACATATAATTTAAAACCTTATTCTGTAAAGAAAATCAACTTTGAAATTAAGGGCATCCCTAAGTCTTTTGCAGGGCCACTCTCTGAATAAGACTTGTTTGATCAGCTGATAAATTCAGTCCTCATTGACATTGTTCATTTATTGTTCATTCTTTCCCTGTATTTCTGAAGAAATACTGTTTTCAGGTTCCAGGAAGCTGGGATAAGACTAGCGTATAACTGGCTTTGATACTCCTAACCACAATGATAGCTGCAAACACATTTGATGGTGAAAGCCAACACTCCTGCAGAGGTTTTGCCTCCTGCTCTGCTGTGCTTTTTCACTCCTTGATTGCCAGTCAGAACATTCCCAACTTTTATATGGGTGAATCAAATAAAAAAAGATGGTGGAAATGAATACAGAGGCTTTTGCTAATATTGGCACTTCTGCCCTCTGTGCATTGCAAGGCTGTGCATGTGTGAGTGGCCCAGACTGCACTCTCCATCTGCAGCTGCCCACCCAAACCTGTCATTTTTTGTAGGAGATAGGAAGGGCATTGAGCACAGAAGGGATCTTACTGATCTGTGGATGCTTTCCTCAGGCTAAGAGATGTCCCACTGTCAGAAGGCAGGGGAAGTAGTGGAGTGGATAGTCCTTTCAAGCACACACTTTACCCACAAAATATGAAGTGCTCATAGCTTCTTTTCCCCAGAGTGGGTCTGAGGGTATACACCATCCTTTGACTCAACAACAACACATCTTTATATATTGCCTCTTTCTGTCTACAATTTTCCTTTGCAAAGCTCTGTTCTGACCTAACTCATCAGTGCAGGGAAGTCCTGAGTGCAGCACTTTCAGTCTGCACAGTTTACCTGAGGGACATTCTGAGTGTTACGAAACAGTGCAGTTCTTGCACTAATGTTTCCCTATGGCACTGAGGCTACGGTCAGGAGCAGTGGGAAGATGCAGAAGAGAGCACCAGCTCTCCCTGGCTGCCCAATACTCTGCTCTCCTGAGCCACTATAATGGCTTCCCTGTGGGTAACTATAGCTACCATGACCTAAGTCGCCGTCGGAGTGCCAAGCTCAGGCAAGCACAAAGCACAAAAAAGCCAAAATGTTCTGCTGCTCAAAATCTGCAATATGAATGGGGGAGGCTTTGCAGTGCTCTGATTTTATGCAGATGATATTTGTGTCCTTTGACATAGCTTGTCTTTAAGTCATAATCTAAAACCTCTATTCACATATAACAAAGTAAATCACATCAAATCCATCCTTTCTGCTAAAAGCAGAGGGCTAAATTACATGCAGCAGATAAATATAGTTTAGGGCATCTGCTGTTTCAATCCATGAGGCAGCCATCAATTCTTTTTGTAATAAATAACAAACTGAACACACATCTCACTGAGACTAAAACTCCGCTAACAGCCATGGTTAAGTGTACTGGAAAACATGAGCAACAGGATCCTGAACTCCTGGAATCCAAAGCCATGAGGTCTGGCTTTTACCTATTTGACATCCAGTGGATGTGAACACATCACAAGGAGACCACATCACGAAAGGGCAAGCAAATCCCACAGTAACAAGACAGTTTAAAGGTGTCCTTATTTACTATTTGTGCTGTAGTAAAATCTAGAAGCTCCTGCCAAGATTGACACCTTGTGAAAGGCAATGAATTGAGACCTTGTGCCCTACAAAACCAACACCGGGTCAGAGTGTGCTGCTGTGGTAAATGGAAGCAAAGTCCATGGGGCATTGTCAACAGCTCTGAATCCTAGTCCCAGATGTCCCCAAGCATAAATCCTACAACTTTCTGCTGCCTATTGGGAAAAGAATGTTAATAGCATTTAATCTTATAGTAAGGTTGGGAATACAGGTATTTTCATGTAAAAAACTGGGCAGCTGTAGGTAAGAAGGGGAAGAAGTGTGATAGAAGATTAATTTAAAGTATTCTTTTTCTAATCATTCATTAGAGAAGCCCATGCAAGAAAAAAATTATCCTATTCAACTATCTTTTGTGAAGAACACTATTAGTTCCACTTAGGCTGCCTGCTTTTTAAACATGTCACAAAAATACAGATCCTGATGCCACTATTGGACAAGTAGAAAGGCAGAACATTGCATTCAGCATTAAGGATCCTATTAGAAGGACTTTCCACTAAAGGTGCAGACACAGTGTTACTAATCTACTCAGTGATTCCAAATGCAAACCCCAAAAGAAGCATGATCAGAAGGTCAAGTAAGGTGATTCTCTTCCTCTACTCTGTTTTCCTGAGAACATTGAATCCAGGTCACCATAGGAAAGACATGGACCTATTGAAGTGTGTCCAGAGGAGAGCTACAAAAATCATTAGAGGCATGGAACACCTCTCCTATTAGGACAGGCTGAGGGAGTTGTGGTTGTTTGGCCTGAAGAAGAGAAGGCTCCAGGAGACCTCATTGTGGCCTTTAAATACTTAGAGGGAACAGTACAAGAAAGATGGGGACAGTCTATTGACCAAGGATTATTGTGACAGGACAACAGGTGATGATTTTAAACTACAAGAGGAGACAATCAGAGAGATAAAAGAAATCTTTTATGCTGAGAGCAATGAAACACTGGCACAGATTACCCAAAGAGGTGGTAGATGCCTCATCCCTGGAAACATTCAAAGTCATGTTGCACCAGGCTCTAAGCAACCTGATCTAGTTGTAGATGTCCCTGCTCACTTACAGGTCACTTCCAACCCAAACTATTCTATGATTGTATGAATTCTAAATAGTTGTCTATAGCAGCATGGTGGTATCTCAGCAAGAGCAAGAGTACAACACCAAGAATATGCCCTTATTTAATGAGCTAGCAGGACTGAAGGACACACAGAATGAAACACCACCTCACAAATATTGGAATTTTAGTTATATAGACCTCAGTGTTCTAGAACAGCATCACTGTATTACAGTGCTGCCAGCAGACTGGGTGGAGTGCACAGAATTATTAACAGCATGTAGGAAAAGAGCAATATATTACTATTAGTAGCAAGGTGATTCTGCTTGGAAATGAGCATTACAATGTAAGTGGCATGCAAACTTTTCATTAAGCAAATAGAGAACAGCCAGACAAAAAAGTGACAACAAACAGCAGGTCTTGCCTCAGGTGACAAGTTACACAGAAACCAAAGCTTCTGAGGAAGACAGCACAGACTGGCCTAGAATATTCTGAATTAGTGCTTCCAATGCTATTTAGACAGTGCTCCTGCTTTTTAGGGATCAGGTCCTCCAATTTTGTAGGAAATCCCTACTGCTGAAAAGTATCTCAAGTAGCTGTGGGATGGGAAATACTTGCAGTATATCATCTGCCTGTACTGTACTTTTTTATGTCAATGGTATTGACCCCAAGAATTCAGTAGAGTAGACAATCTTCATTTCAACTTTTAAAGTGAATCTTACTAGAAGATTGTGGCTCTGCCACTTGAGATATACATGTGGGTGAAAGAAAAGGTGTGTTCAAGGAAAGCTTACTCTAAATTTAAATGTACAATTAAGCAAACTCTCAGGTTACTTGATCTTTGCACTGCTACTGAGGATAAGCCAAATTCTCTTAAGCAGGGTAATGATCCGAGTACTGCTTATTTTCCAAATTACAGGACAACAAGCTTGTCTCTCTAATGAGCTAGGCTTTGATCTCCAGGAAAATGGAGCATTAGGAATAATAGCACATGTAAGATTACATTGTATTTAACTTCAGATGAGAGCAAATCCAGAGAAAAGCAGAACCCAATAAACCCTGCTATATATTGTCTGGTAGAGTTGTCTTGGTCAGGTCTTTCAAGGGAGAATTTGCTGAGAGAAGAATGAAAAATACAATCAGTTCAAAGAGGCAGATTTAGCCCTAGGTGACTGTGAAATGCAGGCTCAACTGAGAGTCTACAAAGATCTTGTGAGAGCCCAGAGAGATGGCAGCTGCAGGACGTACCTGTGATAAAGGCATACGCTGCTAGGATGTTGCTGAGCAAAGCCATCTCAGTGCTAACGCCCACGGGCTCCATGCTGCTGTTGATTGCTGGCGGTTGTGTCTCATCCACAGGAAGCAGGAAGGGGGTGTTGTCTACAGGGTAGAAGGTGGCTGATCTCCCTTTCTTCTTCTCTGCTTTGAAACAGAAAGGGAATGAGGAACAATGCATTTGTCCCGGCCCTAGCCTGCCCTATGCCCATCAAGTCAGCATCGGCATTCAGAAACCTGGAGCCACTCAACAGCAAGACACCCAGATTTGGCCCTTCTGGGGGTGCAATTAAACCTTCTCAGGTAGCTTCAGCTGAGCACATACCTGTCTGTGTCCAAGCAGCATCTTCTCTCCCCTGTCTTCTGCTCTTTCATGTCACCATTTTGACACACCCACCTATGCTACAGCAAATATATAATGAGGTTTCTTTTCTCTTATGTAAATCAAAGGAGCCTTTATCAACAGTGGGTTTGGCAAAGCTTGCAATAAAGACTGGAAAAGACAGGCTGAGCTGGCAACCCTCTGCTGGTGTCGCACTGTAGTGATCCATCTACACCTGGCAAACAGACGTGCTTTCTCTTCAGCCTTTGAGGGAAAGGGCAGACCTGACTTTACGACTTCCTTCAGAAGCCTGCTTGTATTGTGTTTCACCCAGACACCATTTCCCCTTCGGAGAGGTGAGTTAACATGGGTTAATGATTTGATGTTATTTGTTGAAGACTGGAGCTGAGGAGGTAACTAATTCCAGGAGGCTCAAAGAGACCCTTTCAGATCTTATCAGCTCGCTGCTGAGTGCTCCTTGCACCTTGATCTGCAGGCAGATACCCCCACTAGTCAAAAAACACTAATTGTTTTAAACACATAAAAAAGTTGGTGCACAGGATACAGCTCCATCATCCATGTGATTATGTACTGTAACTATTACAGTTTGTCAGGCTCCCTTCCTTCGGCATCTGGTTCTGGCCAAAACCAAGCATCGCGCTGCGAAATCATAGATTTGCACCTGGCTTCCACTTATTTGCGGGCATAAAACTCAGGAAACTGTCAGGTCCATCTCCAATAATGTCATCAATGCTGTGCAAAAGGCATTCTGACAGCAGCCGTGATATGAGATGGTCTGTATTCACCAGCTGCCTGATCTGTCACCTTTCCCTGCAACCCGGCAGTGTGAGATGTCACATTCAGTTCCCGCTGTGTATGCCAGGAAGCAGCTCAGCCCAGGAAAGCAGTACAGAAACTGAGGGCTGTCAAAGAGAACAGGTAATACTGGATGGAAAGGGACTGAGTGCACAAACGTGTGTGCAGTGTTGCCAACTCTTCCTCTGCCTTGGAGAGTGGGGCTGGTTGTCCAAGCGTTGCTGTAAGGGATCGGCCCCAAGGGTTGTGGGTGCAGTGAATAGCTGCACGGCCTTGGGAAAGCCACATATTATGAGCCACCGAGGTGTTAATGACTGGCCCTGAAGCAAAGTTTTTAAACGTAGGTGCCTGAATGACAGATCCAAAAGGAAAAATATCCCAAGAGCCTATTGCATTAGGACAATAGAGACCACTGAAGATCAGTTGTACAAATAGAATACTGGGGCACAGAGGGTCATGGACACATTCCACAGGAAATCAATAGCAAAGTTTTAGAAAATCCCTTAACTTAGATGTAGGCACCAATGTGCCCCTTTATTCTTTCCTTTATTCTCCTTGTCTGGTAAATCTATGTGGTTGAATTCGTCTCTACTATTGTTCCCACAGAGGAATCCATGGAAGGAGGGTAAATTTTTCATTTGTAAAAACTGAGCCAAAGCACAGGTATTAGTTGACAGATCCCAGTGTGATTCAGCTCTTCCCAGAGCAGACACTTACAGCTTGATATATTTGCTCATACATGGACTCCTATGACATCCCTGAGTCAGGAGGACATCCACACAGAGAAGGCAAGTATGAGAGGGAATGTAGGGGACACTCTCACCTTTCTATGACAGCATCTAGAAGCCAGGAGAATGCCCTGGGTTATCTCAAATGACACATTTATGTAACTGAATCCTGCCCAAAATGTCTAAATATTGAGGTCTTTCTCTGAGCTAATTAATCTAAAATGCCTGTACAATGAAAGAAAATGAAAGACATCAGCAGGATGCAATCTCATCCATATTTCATAACTATGTATCTCATTGTAAAGAGGACTGCTGAGTTAGGTGGCTCCAGGTTCCTGCTACGTCTTTGAGAGTTTTCTGTAACTCTCCATTAAAGTCCACTTAGTGTGGCTGGACTGCAACTGCACAGAGATGGTAGGATATGAACCTGAGGCTTCTGCGTCATGGTCTCTCACATGTCCAGTTCTGGATTAGTGACAACCAACCTGCCCCTCACTGTCCATGCATTCATGGGATCTCACAAGGACTAGGGCTTAAATTACCTTGTGGTGGGGGGCTTCCATGTGCATGTGCTAGATCGGCCAGGAAAGGCTCAGATGGACATCACTTCTGCTGGATATGGGGCACCCCTTGTAAGTTATGCTGTGCAATAATGGTGTATTTAGTAGAATGTAAGAATAATTATTTTTTAATTCTTTTTGGTTTGGGTTGTTTGGGGTTTTTTTTCTACTTCTGACTTGTCCAAAGAACAGATGCAATCGAACAATTCAAAGGAATAGTCATTGGCATACACTGCGCTCTGGCGAAGAGAACCACAGAACTGGTTTTGTCATCTGCAGGACTGTACAAGCACAGACAGGGAAGACAGAAAATGACTGGAGATATGGCGGAGGTTAAAAACACATGATCGCAAGGATCACGTGTTGCTAGGTTATGTGGTTCCCTGGTCTGCCATTCATTCCAGGATCATACTGAAAGACATGCCCTTTCCTCCACGGTACCTTTGAAGATTTTGTCTATGCCTAATGAATACACCTCTTCACCACCCTTTCTTAGATGTTCCCAGTCACTTGAACTATTTCCTTGTGACCTATACCAAAGCTGAGCAAAATTATTTCAGCTAGCAGTAAATTTGCCCAGCATCACAGTATGAGCACAGGAGAGGCTATTCACGGTACTAGGCTGAGTTCAGCAAATAGTTTTAATAAAAGAAATAAAATGAGAAGTGAGATTACAGAAATGTCCAAATATTTCCTTTTCCTATTTTTGAAACGTTCTTTTAGCTTTTAATTTCAACATGGCATCTTTGTTTGAAAAGTGTTGCATATTTTAAAAATTAATGAATAAACAATGTGAAAACTAAGCACAAGGTGCCATTTGTAGAAGTGAAATGTTTAGATGAATGAAAATGAGTTCAGGAATATTTTTTTTTCTTGCTTAAAAGAATCACTAGGATCACACAGTTTATTTTGGGTTAACTCAAAATTCTTTGGCATCACAGGTTTTCAGTAAGGCCTCCTAACTGACAAATCTGTTATTGTTGACTCTTAATTATCTGCTCATTGACTATCCAAGCTGTGGAGTAACTGTGCCAGAAGTGTAGACAGAGGCAGGGCAGCTCTGCCCATACTCACCCTAGAGCTGAATCTCTGGGAGCATAGGCTAGGAATTTCAGGCCTAATGCCATATACCATCTCCTGCACAATGGGAAACCCATTGACTAACCTTATGTGTGCTCACCTGTGCTTCTCCTTTATTCATATACCATCTCTTCCACCTACTCACCTTTTTCTATAGATAGTCAAGATTTTACTTCATTCTTGACTTTGCATTATATGAAAATAGCATCATATTTCAAAGCTCAGCTGAAAACTTCTCTGTGTCCTGTGAGGCAGATTTACTGTCTCTGGGTTGTTTTTTTCTTTGCCACTGTATTAGACAGGTCTGCAAAGTATTCCTGTGATGAGTTTTGACACACATGGCCATGACTGCTATTTCAAGAAACCTACTGAGAGTTCCACAGTTCACTTCAGTTCATTGCTGGTCATGTCTTGAAGTTTCTCTTTCCGACTGTGGCGTGGATGGGGTTTGGGAACACTACAGAAACCCAGATAAGAGGGGGATAGAAGGTAATAGCACAACACATTTAAGTTTGAGCCAAATCACAATAATCATAGCTACCTGGGAGAGCTCGTCCTACATTGGAAGGGGAGACATCAGAAAGGAACACACCGTCCCCTATAACATTAGGATCAAATGCTCTTGGCCGCAGTGGGAAATGTGGCTTCTGAAATCCTTGGTAATTGGTTGGTCTTGGCTGGCTTTCATGCAGAAGTTTCTTGGGAACTGAGAGAGAGGAGTAAGAAGAGCACAGTTGTTAGAATGAGTTATTTCAGCTGGTCAGAATGAGAATTATCACATTATGCGATGGGCTCAGCTGATACTTAATTATACATATGCGGCCAAACAGCCATTCCTTCACCACTACAATGAGTGCTCTCCAAATGCCAGCACAGATATTCAATGACAGAATGCTGTGAACTATAAAGTAATTAAGATATTGTTTATTTACAATTAAGCTTTCAGACTAGACTGAGGATGATATTCAGACATATTATTTAGACGCCCATTTTAGAAACTGAAATGCCTAGTAAGCCAGGCCTTGGCCTTGGCCATAAGCTTCAGGGTACTCCTCTGTTCCTACCATGATAGCAGTCTGGGCAGTATGTCCCATATCAGTGGGGACTCTAGGGTATATCCACAAAACCAGCCTCTGCACAATGGTGTTCCTGTGAAACCATGAAGCTTGAATCATCCATCACAGAAGATAAAAACCCCAGTTCTAAGAAACCCTCCTCACCACCCAGTGAAATCTGAAATACACTGTTTGCCACTGGGCTTTTTACTTTAACTAAGCTGGGAATGGCCCATTTTTCATTACTACTATCCTGAGAAGAAGGGTTAAGATTCAACTGATCCCTGCTCCTCTCCATATTTCATCAGCCACAGCAATAGCAATACACAGGCAAGTTAATAAATGACAGTTGTGTCAGGATATCTATGGTCTCTTCTTTGGACCAAAGCATGCCTTAGTTAAACACAGTCTTTTTCTCCCCCTTGATGTTGCAAGACCAGCTCTTCAGCTGCACATCCAGGTACAGAAATCAAAGTCAGTGTAGATATCTCAGTGTACACCCACTGAAGGTGAATCCACACAGTAAATTCACTAATTTGCCCTTTAGGAACAAAGCAACATGTCATATATGGAGCTGAACCAGTTCTCTGCCTCAGCCACAGCCAGCACCTGAGGCTATTTCAGAGCAAAGTGCTTTTCCATACAAAGAGAAGAAACACATATACAGGCTGTTCAGCTCAGAAATCAGAGGAATAGAGTGACAAAAGAGAAAAAAAAAACTTAAAATATCCAGAGGAGAAAGATACATATTTCCCCATCAATGACTGCATAATATGTGTATCACCATATATTTATATATATATATAT
>WBNM01022187.1:0-14320 GCA_013399055.1 Ramphastos sulfuratus | reverse complement strand
ACCTCAATGTCCCTCTTAAATGTAAGATTGTGGCTGAGCTTGCATCCAGGAACAATTTGGTCTACTAACTCCTCACAGTCACTTTCATATGTAAAGCATAAAGAAATCAGCAGCTGATGTAGGGAAATATTCTGTAGTAGCTGGATATGTGAGCAAATCCAACTTAACTAACCAAGTTTGCTAACTGCAAAATTGTAAGCTGAACTTTCTCAAGCCTGCTTGGGATGTTTATCTGAACGACCAAGGACACAGGCTACAGCAGCCTGCAGAAGAACTAAAAACAAGTGGATTCTGACACCAATGAGAGCATTCCACCAGAGTTTGTATCTGGGATATTTGAGCCAGCTGGTTGGGGCAACAGCTTGTACTTTAACTGATTTGGACCAATTATTTTTGTAATGGACTGGCCTGGACAGTCTGCTAGAAGGGTATATAAATGCATATTCAGATTCAATAAACGGTGCTGGAGAAGGAGCAAGACCTAAAATCATATTGGTATCGTGTCTTGACTCCGGGGCGCTGACTCCAACAAGCTGAATCAAATCAGAATAATGACCTGCCTATTTGGAAAGCAAGAGAGACCAGGCGAGGATAAAAGCCATACCATGAAATGTTAGAACTATACCTATAAAGATATGATCTCAGTATTTTTGCAGTCTATCACACACTTCCATCCTTCAAGATGATCATGCAAGAAAACCGTCAATTCATTCCACCCACCACCCTCCCATAAGCCCATTTGGTAAATCAAACCAAAAAAAGAAAATGGTTGCCACTCTCCTCAGTATTTTATACAACAGAGGTAAAATACATATTATCTGTTCTTTAATTTAAATTGCAAGATAAAACCCATTATGATCCCTTCACATATTGCCAAGTAATTATTGCACAGCTATGTTTCAAATAAGCCCTACAGAACTGTGAGCTGCAACACCGATCCACTCGTAGCTCAAAAGGAAGCCACAATACTATGCAACCACCACAAACTTTTGAAAAATGGGACTAATGGACATGTAAACTTTAAGAATTGTTGATATGAACTTAATTACAGTCTAAAGCCTCCTTTTAAATGCACTATTTTCTAGCCAAAGAACCTGCCTATGATACTTGAAACCAGACCTTTCATCTCTTTTCAGACTGGAGAGCGAGGAGGAAAAGAGCTTGAAAATACTTACCTCAACTTCCCAGAACAGTATCTGTTGAAGCTGGGCCAACATCCAGGAAAAAAAGAAAGGAGGATTCATTGGCCCAGAAGATAACAAGGAAAAAAGTGACTCCATAGTTGAATATTGGATACTCTTTTACAACACAGTGAAGCAGTAATCTAAATAGCATCTATATCTAACTGATGTTTGCAGCGGTAGATAGGCTTAACTGGTGGTTATCTTTATTCAGAATAGAAAACATCATTTAGATGAAGTGTTTCTATTTTGAAGCTGCACTTGCTAGAAGTCAGAAATAATTTGGCCCCTAGAGATAATGAAGAACTAGCAGTAGGCTAACAGACAGCTATTGTTGGGATGGGCAAACAATATCTACGTGACAGCAAGGAGTGAAAAAATAAACCATCTGTAGCTTTTAAATTGAGGTCTCTGTAATAAGACCTGTGCAACTCAGTCCAAAGTTTGCTACCACAGCACTTTGCTGTTTACTTTGCAAACTGAAAATGTTCCTCTCCCTTCCCCTACACAACAAATTTCATTTAATCTAAGAAAAAGTACTCTGTTTACGGCAGTGAAAGCTGAATCAAACGAATCATTTAATCTTTTAGGTATTTAAATGGGTCTTGTATTTAAAATAATTTCTATCAGTCTTTTACTTTCAACACCACAAACTGTCTTTTATTTATCCTGATACAGACTCAAGAAATAAATTAAATTTGTCAGATAAAAATTAAATTCGTTAGCTTTACCTGTAATGCACTGAAACTGTCCATCTTCTCTTCTTATTGTAAATGCTTCCCCTGGATTGACTTGCACAAGAATAACCTTAAAAGTAAAAGAGTATTACAACGATTAGAAGGGAATACATTATACAATTCTGGTACATGCAAAAGAAAAAGTAAAGTTTAACTGGGAAAAAAAACCAAACAAACAACTTTTTTTTCTGGTTAGTAAGTACATTATTTTTCCCTTCACACTGCCTGCTGCCTTCATCCCACAGAGAAGTAGTGATAAGAGCAAGAACAAGTGCAGATTTTCAAACAAGCATTTTTCAAGGACCAAGCAGGGAAAAACAGCTGAGTAAAACAGTACCTGTACGAATTTTATTTTCTCAACATAATTTAAAAGCTATTTGCACAGCCTAAATTCTTTCAACAAATTACATTAACTTCAACATTAATCAAACCATTAGATAAAGTTACAGAAGGAAGACTAAAAATTCCCACTGTTTGAATTTCCATCATAACCACTTAGCAAACAGTTTTCAGCTTGAGGGAAATACTGTGTCCTTTCCTTCTTTACGTGATCCAAGCACACCTGTACGTTCATCGATGTTAAAACACTAGTAGAAGTCATGACAAAGTAAGAGATGCAGAACATGAAATAGTGTGTATAGTTTTATCTGTGAAAAGCTGTTTATCCTAATTTTGTAAACCCATGAAATGCAGAATTGATAGCAAAGCACACTTCTTGGCCAAAATAAACACAGGAAGTCTGACATGTACCAAAGCAGAAGTCTGTTACCATTTTAGACTTCTACATTCTCATTTGAAACCTGTCTTTCTGTGAGAGAGAAAGTTTGTAACTTTGAAGAACCTAACTAAATTTCTAAACAAAGTAAAAAAAAAAAACAAAAACCAAACTCAACCCAGAAGAGCAGGTGCATTTCATTATTTCCTTTCCAGACACATCTTTATTAGGTCTTTGTTTTATGTATCTAAATAGAACGTATGTTCTCCTTGTGCAAATTTGGGACATTAATCTTTATATAAACAACTCTTCAACATTATTGTAGCCTTCCAATATCTGAAGGGGGCCTACAGGAAGGCTGGGGAGGGACTATTGACAAGGTCTTGTAATGACAGGACAAGGGGCAATGGGTTTGAACCGGCAGAGGGGAGATTTAGACTGGATGTCAGGAGGAAGTTCTTTCCATTGAGGGTGGTGAGGCACTGGCACAGGTTGCCCAGGGAGGTTGTGGCTGCTCCCTCCCTGGAGGGGGTCAAGGCCAGGTTGGACGAGGCCTTGGCCTTGAGTGAGCTGTGCTAGTGGGAGGTGTCCCTGCCTATGGCAGGGGATTGGAACTAGATGATCCTTGAGGTCCCTTCCAACCTTACCATTCTATGATTCTATGATTACAGCCAAAAATTTACTCTGTTAAATTGCTAAAAGAAAATAAATTTGGTGTCATTTACAGACAAGGAAAACAGGAAACATGAGTGTTACTCATGTTAGGAATACCAAAGAGGAAAAAAAAAAAAAAAAAAAAAAAAAAAAGAAAGGTGAGGAAAAGGCAGAAATCCTATGAATTCTCTGCTAGAATTGTAAGTTCTAACTTGAAACTTAGAACAGAATAAAAGTACCTAAAACATTTGCAGGAGCACACAAGAACATCTTTCTGTCTCTTATCTGTGAGTTGGGATAACCACATTTTCCCAAGTCTTTTGGATGACGTAGTATGGTCTGTCTCCTGGGAAGAGTCAGTCTTGCTGCAACTGATGTGTCAATGTGTACAATTTTCAGCTCAATATTCTTGGCCTCCACCATATGAATTATGAGAAGCAGAAAAGCTGCAAGGCCCTTGAGTTTCAGGTGAATGGGTAGTACAATTACCTCGATTCCCACTTTTAAAGTAAGAGGGAATAGGGGGTGACTGGTATTTCTGCATTGTTCCAATTTTTCCTGTGTGTGCCTGAGGTTGGTAACCTGGGTAATGTTGCCTTGGGAACCTGCTGGTTTTCTTCTTCTAGACCTGTGCTGCAGGGCATTAGAACAGACAGCTCCACCTAGCAGAGTGGATCTGGGCATGGCAATACAGATACTGGCCCAGCAGCAGCAAGAGGGCCAGTTTTTTCTTTTACAGCAGCTTCTATTGTGTGAGAACCTTTGTTGCTTACTTCCTAGTTAGTTCAAGAAAAGAAAGGCTCAGCACACCAGCCACGGTGTAGCACAGTGAGAAGCGACACTGTTCAGCACTGGCCGTGCCATGAGGCAATAGGTCCAGAGAAGGGCAACGAGGCTGGTGAGAGGCCTCGAGCACAAGCCCTATGAGGAGAGGCTGAGGGAGCTGGGATTGTTTAGCCTGGTGAAGAGGAGGCTCAGGGGAGACCTTATTGCTGTCTATGACTACCTGAAGGGTGGTTGTGGCCAGGAGGAGGTTGCTTTCTTCTCTCAGGCAACCAGCACCAGAACAAGAGGACACAGTCTCAAGCTGTGCCAGGGGAAGTTTAGGCTGGAGGTGAGGAGAAAGTTCTTCACTGAGAGAGTCATTCCCCACTGGAATGGGCTGCCCAGGGAGGTGGTGGAGTCACCGTCCCTGGAGGTGTTCAAGGCAGGTATGGACGTGGCACTTGGTGCCATGGTCTAGTCTTGAGGTCTGTGGTAATGGGTTGGACTTGATGATCTTTGAGGTCTCTTCCAACCTTGCTTATACAGTGATACTGATGGAGTCCAGCATCACTCTGGCACTCAGGATGTCATCAGATTTTCATATCTGAGAGGACATCTGACTTCCACTTAAAAGGGTGGGGAGGCTTGCTGACTTAATGTAGTTTAATGAGATACTCAGTTCCCAGGAAAAGGAAATAAAGCCTTTTTTGTCAATAGACATTAGTCTACGTGATGTCTGTGTATTTATTTCACTGGCTCCCGCTTCCAGCCTTGCTTCTATGTTGTGCATCCGCATTTGTATTTTAAAACTGTTCCAAGACAGGCTGTATTTGTTGCCAAGTGTGTCAAAAGAGTCTGAATCAGAGCTGATTGAATTTCAGAAGTTTCAAGAACTGCTGACTTCAAAAGCTTTGGGTAACGTGTGTCAATGTGACCAGCACTGGTTGCTAGATTAGCCTTACCACTGCTGAACCCCACGCAATAATCAATGCTTCAAAAAAGGAATTTTTGACATTTACCAATCACCCTCAGTAGATGCAATTTGAAAGGAAAAATTAAAAATATTTAAAGCTATGCACACAGATACACACTGGTACCTTTCTGGTCAGAAGAGATATTACCAAAAGACAATCACCCAGAGGGATTCCCTCTTATCCAATAAAATTCTGCTACATATAATCAAAGATTCATGAAGACTCCCTTCAAGAAAAAGGTAACATGGATCTTTCACAGTATTACATGTTAGCCAAATAAAATCCACAGGATGATTATTATTTATAGCTACTTTATGTCACTCTAGGTGGCTTAGTTCAGGCTCGGACATCTTAACTTCAACATGGTGCTTCATAAACCCTGACATCAGTACTTAGGAAAACCAAGGCCCTTTGTCATTCACACTGAATATTCTAGATTTTTACCTCATTCCTCTTCTGGGCCAAATGGTCATGTCAGCTCATAATGAGTGAAAAGGTTTGGAAAAAATCAGGTTCAGCCTCTTCTCCCATGCCTCAATCTTCCTGTTGCTTTACTCTCAGCATCTAAAAGCTTTACTATCCAAAGCCCAACATGTATCATTCTGTCCCCGGATTTCTATTGTCTGGTCCTCCAAGATAACTACATAATCCAGAAAAAATCATTACTGATACGTCAGTCCCAGTGGCAGGCACCTTTAGGCACAGTCACTTTTCAAATGAAGGACATGGAAGTGTTTGAGCAGGTCCAGAGGAGGGCCACGAAGATGATCAGAGGGCTGCAGCAGCTCTCCTATGAGGACAGGCAAGAAGAGTTGGGGCTTTTCAGCCTGGAGAAGAGAAGGCTTTGAGGAGACCTTAGAGTAGCCTTCCAGTATCTGAAGGGGGCCTGCAGGAAGGCCGGGGAGGGACTATTTACAAGGTCTTGCAATGACAGGACAAGGGGCAATGGGTTTAAACTGGCAGAGGGGAGATTTAGACTGGATGTCAGGAGGAAGTTCTTTGCAGTGAGGGTGGTGAGGCACTGGCACAGGTTGCCCAGGGAGGTTGTGGCTGCTCCCTCCCTGGAGGTGTTCAAGGCCAGGTTGGACGAGGCCTTGAGTGACCTGTGCTAGTGGGAGGTGTCCCTGCCTATGGCAGGGGGTTGGAACTAGATGATCCTTGAGGTCCCTTCCAACTTTACCATTCTATGATTCTATGATTCTGTGAAATGCTATTTCTCTAAATCAATGAAACACTAATTAAGGACTTCACAAGCTTAACAAAATCACACAATCTTACGACACCGAGGCCTTGATACAAGCTCTAAAATCCTACAAACACTTTTAAAGTATAAACAACTATAACAAAAGCTAATAAAATTTAGAATTTTTCAATGCTAATGCAACTTTAACTCAACACATTTTTGTCTCAAGTTCAAAACATGTTAAAGTATTGCTGTTAAGAATTGGGAGTATTGGTTCAAAAACTACCTTTGCATCATGTCCACAGGGACTATAAATTGTTTCCTTTAAACATTTATTTAATGATAATCCACATAGCTTCAATACATTTCCTGATGAAAAAGGGTAGAGAATCTCTTTACAGACATTAGCATACAAGTGACAATACTTATGCTAAAAATGGCTCTTGCATAAGTAAAATGGTCAGCCCAACAGGTAAAGGTTTGAAGTACTTTCAGTAACAAAAACTGTCAGAGTTTTAAACAGAGAAATTTGGTGAGACACTGGCACAGGTTGCCCAGGGAGGTTGTGGATGCTCCCTCCCTGAAGGTGTTCAAGGCCAGGTTGGAGGAGGTCTTGAGTGATCTGTACTAGTGGGAGGTGTCCCTGCCTATGGCAGGGGGTTGGAACTAGATGATCCTTGAGATCCCTTCCAACCTTGCCATTCTATGATTCTATGAAATTTCATATTTTTCAATGGTATTGAATTATTCTTCAAAGGATATTTTAAAAGATAAATCCAGATTGAATGAACAAAATGTAGTTTTTATAGTAGTTTAATTAAATAGGCATGGATCTTTTTTAGCACAATATTAAAAGCAAAATCCATCCCACAAACACAGAATGGCTTTGCAAAAAAAGAATAGCTTTCCTTAAAACCCTTTCTTAGCATAGAATAGTTTATTTTTCTCCTGATTTAAAACCACTTACTTCATTGCTCATCCACTCTGAGTTCAAAATACGTACTCAGATTGGCAAAGATCAGCTTGCTAACAAAGCTTAAACATGCCACATATTAGAAAACTCAGGTTTTAAAATACTCAGTCAGCTGCCTATGCCAAATAAAAGCGTAAGAAATGTTCTCATTGTCTGGGTTAGCAGCACAGCTCAGCAGTCCATCCAACCCAGTGCTTTATCTCTAATATATATCAACTGAGATGCCGTTTAAGGGGCATAAGAGTGCCAGGCTAATTTCTGCAATCCATCTCTGTTATTGTCAGTTTGACTAAACTGAGTTCACTTACACTTTGAATTGCCTCCACAGCCTCCTATGGCTCCTGAAGTTCACTTTTTAGCCACTTTAAATCATCTCCTACTAGTTAAATGTTCCCTAGTTTCTGTGATATGGCATTTGTCAAGTAACAGTTCTGTGTAAATTTCATCCACCTTGGCAACTTTCCCCTCTTTGTCCCCAGTCTGCAAACTGAGGGTTCCTAACCTCTCCAAGGAGAATTGCTTCACCCCCTCGAGTATGTCAGTGGTACCTACACCCACATCTGTATTAGCAAAGTAAGCAGTGCTCAGGAGCATTCCCAGCTGCTGGAACAGTCACCTGCAATGAAGAGCTATGCTAAGCAGTGCTGAGCACAACACGAGCCGATGCCAATGCGCAATCTTCTCCAGACAATACCAGAAACTAATCCCGAGACCAGGCAGTTTACACACAGACATTTTCATAGAATGGTAAGGTTGGAAGGGACCTCAAGGATCATCTAGTTCCAACTCCCTGCCATAGGCAGGGAAACCTCCCACTAGTACAGGTCACTCAAGGCCTCCTCCAACCTGGCCTTGAACACCTCCAGAGAGGGAGGAGCCACAACCTCCCTGAGCAACCCATTCCAGTGTTTCACCACCCTTACTGTAAAGAACTTTTTCCTAACATCAAGTCTAAATCTCCCCTCTGCCAGTTTAAACCCATTTTCTCAAAGAAAAGGTAGTTTACTAGAAGTGACTTGCTTCATGACACTTAGCCTCAGCTTCCAGGGACATTCTTGACCACACTTATATTACTAATATATAAACAATTCACAGTATCAGCAAGGTTGGAAGAGACCTCAAAGATCATCAAGTCCAACCCATTACCACAGAACTCAAGACTAGACCATGGCACCAAGTGCCACATCCAAACCCGCCTTGAACACCTCCAGGGACGGTGACTCCACCACCTCCCTGGGCAGCCCATTCCACTGGGGAATGACTCTCTCAGTGAAGAACTTTCTCCTCACCTCCAGCCTAAACTTCCCCTGGCACAGCTTGAGACTGTGTCCTCTTGTTCTGGTGCTGGTTGCCTGAGAGAAGAAAGCAACCTCCTGCTGGCCACAACCACCCTTCAGGTAGTTGTAGACAGCAATAAGGTCTCCCCTGAGCCTCCTCTTCACCAGGCTAAACAATCCCAGCTCCCTCAGCCTCTCCTCATAGGGCTTGTGCTCGAGGCCTCTCACCAGCCTCGTTGCCCTTCTCTGGACACGCTCAAGCACCTCAATGTCCTTCTTAAATTGAGGGGCCCAGAACTGGACACAGTACTCAAGGTGTGGCCTAACCAGTGCAGAGTACAGGGGGAGAATGACCTCCCTGCTCCTGCTGGCCACACTATTCCTGATGCAGGCCAGGATGCCATTGGCCTTCTTGGCCACCTGGGCACACTGCTGGCTCATGTTTAGGCGGGTGTCAATCAGCACCCCCAGATCCCTTTCTGTTTGGCTGCTCTCCAGCCACTCCGACCCCAGCCTGTAGCTCTGCATGAGGTTGTTGTGGCCAAAGTGCAGCCCCCGGCACTTGGATTTGTTGAAAGCCATCCCCTTGGACTCTGCCCATCTGTCCAGGTGCTCGAGGTCCCGCTGCAGAGCCCTTCTGCCCTCCAACCCACCAACATCTGCCCCCAGTTTTCTGTCATCTGCAACCTTGCTGGTGACTGACTAGATGCCCTCGTCCAGATCATCAATGAAGATGTTAAAGAGGATGGGGTAGCCTGAAGAATCATTATGCTGTTTTGCCTTTTTGAAGGACTAGTTAAGTAAACATATTAATTAGCTTTGTAAAATCTATTCTTTACCTTAAATCACAATGTGAACTGGTCTTATATAATAAATACACTCTTCAAATATAATAATTCTATATAAAATATTCTATTATTTCTTTCCCCAAAGAATTCCTAATTAATATATAATTTTATCATAGCTCAACTAGTATAATCATTGTACACAGAGACATGCAACATTAACTTGGACATACTACTATCAACAGATATAATGATAATTTAACACAAATTGACACTTCAAGATCTCATATATAGAACCATAGAATGGTAAGGTTGGAAGGGACCTCAAGGATCATCTAGTTCCAACCCTCTGCCATAGGCAGGGACACCTCCCACTACTACAGGTCACTCAAGGCCTCGTTCAGCCTGGCCTTGAACCCCTCCAGGGAGGGAGCAGCCACAACCTCCCTGGGCAACCTGTTCCAGTGTCTCACCATCCTCACTGTAAAGAACTTCCTCCTATGATTTAGCTTTACTACATCAGTATGAGTAGGATGAGAAAGTATTCTGATTTAGCATCTAAAGATTCTAAAGCAGTATAAACATTCAGAAAGAAGCAGTACAAACTGTTCAAGTATTTTTTACGTTTATTCATTAAACTCTTCACTATCTGCAAGAGTAACTACAGAATGTTTCTGCAGACTGAATCAGGAAATGATGTGAATGTTTCTCAAGTCTGTAGCTTATTTCTAAATGCTGAAGAAATGCTGTGGTAAAAATGGCTTCAGTAAAAAAAAAAAATTAAAAAAATGGTAACATTAAGAATAGAAACAACAATAAGGTAGAAGGGAGATCTGTGCAAGGCAGAGCTGCAGACACACTGACTCAGAGGGCTGCTCCAAAATAAGGGAAAACTTCAGGCAAAATGCTAGCACTTATCTCCAGAAAGGTCTAGAAGTAACTTCTATCAGCAAGGAGCAGTGGCTGCAGAAGCAAAAATAAGATTCTTAGAGGTATTTTGCTCTGCTAGTACACTCACAGCAACATCTTTTAACATCAGAATGGCAATGATACGAAATGTAGGTGATTTCTATCTAATTAATCCTTTTCTTTATGGATACAGAATACTTTCATAAGCAGCCTAAAGTTTTGCTTGTGCCAGAGAAATATGCAGGTTAAGACATTTCTTCATTGGAGCACAGTGAGAGACAGAATGGAATTTAAAATAAAGAGCTAGGTAATCCTGCTCTGAATATGTTGGTTTGTATATTAAGGCCAAAAACCCATTAATGCCACTGAAATAACTAAGACCAACCCTTCATTCTGCTAATAAGCAACACTCTTTATAAGCATCTCTACTTGTATGTCCATCCTTCTGAAGGTAGTGATGTATTAGATGGCCAGGTTTCAAGACAATTTCAGCTAGCTGATGGGAAAAGGAAGGCAGCATTAGACTTGTGGTATCGTCACAAACACGTATTTGCATACCACAAGCAGGAAAATGCTGTCCTAGTGCTCTTAGTCACAAAAACTTAAACTACAAAGAGGCCTGCACAAGTCATGACTGTACTCCATCAGGTGGTTAATAGGCCAGTCCATGATCACCAAGCACCAATCCCAAAACCGGAGAACAGGGAAACAACAAAAAGCTTAGGGCTTGTCCACAAGCATGTTCTGCTGTTTCCATAGCAGAAACTGTAAATGCCATTAAAACAAATCCAAACTATCCCCATGAAGGACGAAAAAAGGAAAAAAAAGTAAAATCTGAAATAAGCCAAATTGCTTGAAAAACTAACTGCATTAAAGATGTCTCATAGGAAGTTTGACACATTTTTCTTATCNAGCCTCAAACCAGCACACCTGCTCATGTGTAAAAGCAGCTTTCTGAATAAAGCTTAAAATACTAAGGAACATGGCCTTGCTCCCCAAAAGACACATGCACACACATGACATAGCCAGCCAAAAAAGAGAGAAGTGCCTCAAAAATATTTTGCTGCTTCTATCAAATATGTATCCAGTAGATCTGTAAGGCAAAAGAGATTCTATTTGGAAAAAAACCTAAAACAATCATAAGCAAACTATTATTGCTAATATACCATATACACAGAGATGGTATTTTTAATTTATTGTTTAGGTTCTAGAAGTTTAAATTTAGTCTTAAGTAAAAAAAAGAAGCCCAAACAACAAATTATTGTGTCTAGAAGTATATTAGATGACCTTTCACAGAAGCACAAAACAGAACACATCCAGAATTAAGCCAGATGCTAACTTTCTCTTCTACCCTGCCCTATGAAGTTATGAAGATCAAATTTGAATAAGGTTTATGGAAGAGAGTCTAGCTTATCCCTACCACATAAGGATAGCCTTAAGTATCATACATTTTACAGCCACAGCTCAAACAATACCATGGGAGTGACTGAAATACCATTTCTAACGCTAAGCCAGCACAAGTATCAGGATACTCAATTTGGATAACAGTAAAGTTTTGTTTCCAAGTTTGGCACACATATCCACATTTCCAAATCTTTTGTAGTAGGTAACAAATTGTGTTGGCCAAATTAATGCCTTTATACCTAAAAGCTTCTCTGGGTAGAATTTATTACCTACTGAATATACAATATAATTTAAAAATACTTAGTTTTCTTAATACCTGTGGCTTCATTTCTAACCAGTTGAAAGACTGAAACTATCATTTTAGAGTTACTGGGATGTGAGAGAGATATTTTTGTATTCACATTAAAGAAATATCTATAGATATCAAGCACTCTCTCCCTCCAAAATATCTTCACCTCAAACACATCCTTCAGTGTCAAGGACTATCAGTCTTCTGAAGGGGAAATACAAAAGAAAGAAAAAAAAAGATTACATTTTTAATCCTGACTGAGGCCAAAGAAATTGAAATACATTAAATACTTTGTGTCATGTGTGAAATCGTGGGATAAGCCTATGTGAGAACTGGCACTCTGTTCTTTGCCACAAAGGCAAGAAAACTGAAGGAATCAATTGAATTTTGGTGTAAAGGGATATTTGGACTCCTTCCCTCTCCCCAGACATCCCCCACCTCCCACTGAAGGAGAAAGGAACCAAATAGGTTACTTGATATCTTTCTCTAAAAGAAGTAAGGTATGCTTTGTGAATGTACCTATTTTTCCAGAATAAGTGAAAATTGGTGCAAATTTTCCAACCAAGTTAAAAGCCTCTGAATATACCTAACAAGAACACTAACACTATTGAATATATCATAACAAAAACCTGCAATCCTTTAGCAGACTTGTAATGTGGCATATCTATTACAATATTAATCTATTAAAATCTATTTAAAATCCTGGAAAACATGAGGAAGTAAGGAAGGAAGGGAAAAGGTGTGCATGGGGGAAAGCTAAAACATGGTACATTAATTTTCTTTATTCCTGAAACCATGTAGAAAGTGAAGAAATAAGAGAATGTTATATTACAACTGTGGTTAAAACATATTGAAATAACGTAGTGAAGAGATTGTTCATGTACAAAAAGAAATAGTAAAGATTGGAGCAAACCAGTACTACTGAAAAGCAGAGTTCTGGTTTTTGTTTGGTTTTTTGTTTTGTTTTTTCTCATTCTAAAGTGGTTTTGGGGCATGCATATGCTTTTGGGGGTTGTAGAGTGTTTTGCTTTTTACCTTCAAACAAACTTTCTAGAAACCAAGAAGGTAAAGTGTTCCAAAATGATGGACATCTGAAACCACAATTCAAAGCGAATCAAATCACAATCCATTTCTATATCATGCAGAAACAATATTCTTCTCTGAGATGTTTTACTAGGAAAAAGACAAGAGCTTCAGGGTTCAGACTGGGGTTTTTTTTTGTTTGTTTTCTTATTAATCTGAATACATCTGTATTTAGCATTATATGGTTATAGATGCTGAGTTAGTAGCAAGTGATTTTCAGCAAAAAACACAAATAATGGAAAAACTTGACCAAAATCACATTTCTAAATGCACCAGTATCAACATAAAAGAGAGTCAGCAGTGGTCTGTCTAAAAAATACTGCAACTAAAATCAGCTCAGCAGTCGTGATGAGAAGTATTTTTCGCTAAAAGAATAAATGTAAATTCACTTTTTAACATTTTATAAATTCAGGAAAATACTGTAGCTAACACTCTTGGTCATCCTGACTTGAAAAAATTTTAAAACGCTGAAGTAAATCTATTAAGAGGGAGGTACAGCCAAGACCTCTGTAAGATGTACACTGTATCTTTAACAGTCTGTCTGCAACAAGATTAAAACCTGTGTGTTTCTGGAAAAGGGTGAATACAATACAACACAACTTCCAGGCAGAGGCACATTTATGCTCTGTCATTAGGGCACATATTCAGAACAGTTACAGTTTTCTCCACTAATAGCTCCAATCAAGATGTTAATTAGTGACATGCTTTATCTTCTAACCATTTCAAAAGCCTTAACACTTTGACTTACTGTTGCTCGCATCCTTTTATTTCTCTCATTCAACTGGTGCTACCACAGTGACAAAGGATGAAGGAAGATTCAACAGTCACCACTCCGGCTGCTCCGATCTGTTCCATTCACTTAATACTGAGGTAATCTTCGGTGTTGTGTTGAGCACTGCCTCCCGTCCCCCCCTACTTCTTTTAACAGGCCACTCCAACCTAAACCCCACGCCAGAGTATCTCCCTTTACCCTCCTCTATAGCTGTGCATCCACAAAGCATGTGGAAGCAGGATGCGAAAGGTAGGATCAATTAACAATATAGTCAGCAATACCTACCTCAAGCCTTCCTTCCTATCAAATTAGCCAACGTACAGTGAGCTTCCTGCTGTACACGAATGTATCATGTCACCATAGCAACTAAATCAACAAATAGCTGCTGCAGCATCTGCTTCTGGATCATCTAACGTCAGTCAACAGAAGGTTCGGGTTTAAGAGAACAAAGCTTCCAAATATATCCCATTTTATAACTGTATTTTTAATTTAGCCTCCTGATTCCCAGACAGGATATACTAGCTTAGAATAAACCAACTTCAGACCTTACAGCTGAATCTATGATGCAGCTCATAGCTTCAGTTTGCAAATAAGCCAGAAAAGAAGAAGGAAAAAAAAA
>WBNM01022185.1:0-10542 GCA_013399055.1 Ramphastos sulfuratus | reverse complement strand
TTCTAGTGGTGGGGGTTGGTCTCTTCTCCTACAGAAGGCCTGAAATTGTGCCCTGGGAGGTTTAGATTGGGTATTAGGGAAAATCCCTTTAACAAAAGGGTGGTCAAGCATTGGAACAGGTTGCTCAGGGAGGTGGTGGAGTCACCATCCCTGGTGTGCTCACAAAACATGTGCACGTGGCACTTTGGGACCTGGTTTGTGGTCATGGAGGTCTTGGGTTGATGGACTCGATGACCTTGGGAGTCTTCCAACAGAAGCAATTCTGTGATTCTGTGATGCAGAGGCTTTGGAGGAGTGGTGAGGGCGGTCAGCATGCTGTACAGAACACTGCCGAGCTAAGTGGTGATCTGAAATCCTCAGACCAGGAACAAAGCAGCCAGAAGATGCTCCTCAAAGTTGTCTTTAATAGACAAAAATTCTGTGGTGTACAGGAGGGCAGAGTATGTGACCTTATGGCCCCCTTCAGGCCCTTTAAAAGTACAAAAAGAGAACAGAAGAAGCACAAAAAGAGAGAACAGTCCATTATTCAAGATTTGGGGTTGGATTTAAGTTCAATTTTGAAGTACCCTCCTGTCCCTGACAAGTTTTAATACTGGAAAGCACTGAAAATTTGATCCAGAAGTACAGGCTTCTAGAAAAAAACAATAAACCTTTACTCATCAACTTAGCTGAGGCAAACCATCCCGTACCTTAGACTATGTTTTGATCAGAAGTCTGCTTTTTTCCATCCCATCCAACCCAAATATCTATTGGGAAAATTTTGAGTTTAGATGCTGCATAAACAGTGGCTAAATGGAGCTGTTCTTGGGCCTTGGCACAGGACCAGGATGAGATCCAATCTGCTGTGATAACAAAACCCATCCCCATTCAGAGAATGATCTAACAGTGGCAACTGTAGGGCCACAACACCGGCTGCATGCAAGGGCAGCTGTGCCACCAGAGTCAGGGCACTGATTTTCTTACTCTCTCTTCAGCCCTTTGTGCACCATCAGTGCTATGGGAGTGAACAGAGGCCCCGAGCTGGAACCGACCCTGTGACTGAAGCTGCTCCATTCAAGCTCTAACTGAAAAATACTTCCTACTGTAAGGGCGATGTGAACTCAGACTTAGAATTGTCTTTTACCCAGAAACACACAGTGAAAAGAATTCTTCAGCACTAAGCTCTTCCCTTCCTCTCTCTCTGGCTGGTACTGCTCTAGCTACTTTCTAGGGTCCAAATCTAAACACACTATTCACAGTTTCTGTAAAACCTCTCACTGTGGCCAGGAAAGAATCCACTTACACACACCCTCCGTCGCTGCCCAGTGGGTAGGCATGGTGCCAACACTGCACTTTGCCCTTCCCAGCAGCCCTGTGATTTCACTTTTATTTTTTCTTATTTTTCTTGTATTTTTCTTTTCTGTTTTTGTTTGTTTGTTTAACTGGCTGTGATTCTTCAGCCCCTTCCAACCCCCAGTTTCTGGACAAACGTGGTGTCCTTAGGTATGTATGGGCCTCCAGATGTTTTCATTCAGGGTCCCAGCACAGCATTGGGCCTCAAAGCTGAAAGCAGGCAGAATAGTGTGAGTCACTGTGAAAGGACAGGAGCACGAGGGCAGCTTAAAATAGTTTATTTCTCCCAAGAGTGGTTCTTTCCCAAGGCCAGCTGCTGTGTCAACCTGAAAAAGGCAGCAAGAAGCTCTCTTTCAGTTGGGCTCTGTGTCTTCACACTCCATATTTCTTTGGTGCTCTTTTCCCCTGCCCTGGCTTTAATTTTCAGTAGTGTTTACCCGAATTTCACCTTTTCCTCCATTCTTTGTTTCCTTACAGCCAGTGTTGTGATAATGGAGTTCTTTTGGGTCAGCAGACATGCCCAAGCCTGCCCCTGGGTGATTTGCAAATGCACTCACCCTGTGCTGTTCTCTCTTAGGGGAACACATGGAGACTGCAGCAAGGACTAGGGCTGCAAAGCAAGCTCTGTGGACCTAAGGTTCTTGCTTGCTGATTGCAAAAAAGCATTGGTTTCCATAGGAATCTTCTTTGTTCTGAAGTACTCTTCCATAGAGGCCGATTTGGTAGTCCAGCTGTGCTGGAGCTGAATGCTGCATTCACCTGGTGAGTTAACTGGGCATAACTGAGAACCAAACACCCACTGTGAAGCAGGTGCAGAAACAGCACCTTGGACTGGTCACTGCACTTGCAGAGGTAAGCAAACATGGAGTGGCAAAGTAAGAACTCATACTACTCTGCACACAATTTCCATATTCTGGATTACTCCAGCTCTCATCCATATACAAATAATGAACCTGGCACAGCACAGCTACTGCTCTGCCACAGGCTGAACTCACTCAGACTCAGATATGTATGCTATGCCCATACAACTTCAAACAGTTACCTGTGTGACATTTCAGAGTGGTTTAAATGCAGGCTGTTCAAAATGCAGTGTGGTCTAGATGACTGCTTCCCGTGCTGCATAGGGTCAAATCTGCAATACACCTGGCTCTAACCCAGAAAGGATCTTTAGGAATCATGCACAGGCAGCACAAACACTGGAGCTGGAATTATGCCTCCGAGGGCTCTACACCTGGGCCTCTTGGGGCTTGGCCTCTTGCATCGGCACTCTTCCCGTCCTGCTCTGAAGGCTATGGGGTTAAAATAACTAACAAACAAACAAACAAAAATAAACAAACACCAAATACACAAAAACAACAACCACCACCACCACCACCAAAACCCCAAAAACCAAACAGGCAACAGGCCCTTTATTTCTCCTATCTTTTTGTTGCAAGAATCTCTGCCCTGCTCCGCATTGCTCTGCACAACACCAGTTGCTAATGGACATCTCTTCTTAGGAGCAGAGGATATCTCTTCTTAGAGGGCCCTGCACATCTATTATGGAGGGGTAATTAATTAATGTGAGATACAATTTTCAAAGGTTAATATCGTTTATTAATGTTCAATATTCAGAACTCTCACCACCCTGACCACTAATTTTAATAATAATAATCAGTTCTTCACACGGTCATGGAGACTTTATACAGATAGCACACAGGATCTAGAGAAAGTAGCAATAATATCTAACTTTAATTGAGCTGGCAGAGAAGGTTCCTGTGGTCAGTGCACCGCTTGCAGTCAATGCTCCACTTGCCCACTAGATGGACTCAGGGAGCTCCTTTCTGCTGATGGCAGAAGGCAATGGTGAGTTACAAGAGGCCTGAAGTATTTACTCACACAATATCTCCCCACTGGCAGGGCTGGCTACAGCTTCAGACAGTACCCAAAAGCTTTCAGGGGATTCTGTTACTGTCTTGTCAGCTGCTGAGACTTCTGATTCTTCCGAGGCTGCTGGGGAAAGGAGGCAGACAAGCTCTGCCCTAGTCCTGATCTCTCTGGATGCTCTGTGTATCTCCAGGACTTCCTGTCTTGGCAGGAGACTTTCAGGTGCAGGCAGGATGCAATGCCATGTGCAGTGTCAGCACGGTGTCAGGCTGGCTGTGCAGGCTGATTGTGTGGAGGCATTGGGAGCCTGTTCCTGGTAAACTGGAGGCAGTGGAGTTTCCAGGCAGGTCAGGATACAATAAGGCAGTAGCAAGCAGCCAGCATGGATATAAAGGCAGAGCATGGATACAAGGGCAGAGCAGGTTGTGTCACCTGCTCATCTCCTTTTATCCATACAGCCTGAGACTAATGGGCCTGTGGACACAGATAGCCAATCAGGATGGCAGTTAGCCAAGCCTGACCATATTAGGTGAAGCCATAGGCTTGCTTTGCCCTTTTTAGGGCTGAGCACAGCCTGGCACAAGGCAGGCACAAGCTGAGCCTGTGTACCTTGGTTACCACAGGCTGCAAACAAGTCTGGGCAAGGCAGAGTCCTTAGACTCAGTGGCTCCAGGTTCTTTGTCCTCTTTCCTGTAATTGCTTCTCCCCAAAACAGAAGGAGAGAGAGCAGAAAAACATCTCTCGGCAAGCCAGGACTTGCATAATCCTGTTTTGGCCTGCTTAGGCCTAACTGTGACCCTCTCAGGAGGGATACCTGGATCTGTTGGAGAGTCAGGCCAGCAGGAATGCAGTGCTGGACTAAGCATGGCTGCCCCTAGGGTGCTGCACTCCTGCTGCTATGGCATCCTCAGGACTTTCTGAAGATGTAGTGCCCAGATGAAGCCTTACGGATGCTGAGCAGAGGGAATCACCCTCGTTCCTTCTGGCTAGAGGAGACAGACAGGAGAAAGAGCCAAGTGCTGCCAGTGACTACCCATGGGAGGAATCAGGAGCTCCAAGAGGGCTGGTAGCAGTGCCACAGTTGTGCTACAGGCTCACAGGGAGCCATCAGGTGTTATCCAGTGGACCCTCTTGCTGTATGTGTCTGGAGACATCTGCTATGGCCAAGGAAACCTGACCAGGGTCCTGGGAAGACACAACTGAGGCCTTGGTGACTGTTGGGAAACACCAATGCAGTCACAAGAGAAGAGATGGGGGGTGGGAGGATGGAGTGGGCAGCAGTGGTGTAGTGGTAACCGCAGGCATACCTGTTGCTGCCACAGCTCTGCCGGGGCAAGCACCATGGTGAAGGATGCCCTGTCATGACATCTTCAAGCAATGAGTTCTGATGGCACTGAGTTTCCCCAAGGAAGGGCTTCAGTGTAACCCCAAGGGGTGGACTGTGATGGCACTCAGTGACCAGGCACTCCCCTCTGCCCATGTTCAGGTGCTGAGTCTTACCTGGCTGGCTCATGTCTACACTCCAGCTGAGAGTTTGCGAGGTTTGGTGTGCTGAGTGACAGCTTTGGTAGTGGTGGCTGTGCTCAGGGAGTTGTTTGTGGCAGCTCTCAGTACCAAACCCCAGAGTATTTTCCCCAGCCTTGCTGGGGCAGCCATGGCACCCAGGAGGCATGGTTGCAGCAACAGAGGAGAGCTGGGCAGGGAAACCTCATCTTGAGGAGCTGCTTCCTTTTTGACGGACTCAGGGATGTCTTCCACTTCTCCCCAGGCCAGACAATGACCATGACTTCTCTTTATTTTCTAGCATGACATCTGCTGCTGCAACCCCAGTGGGAAGGAGATGCTTGACATCCCAGAACAGCTCTTCTCTGCCATAAGTGCCCAGCAGCTCTCCCCCTCTTATCATCTCTACAAGAGTGCCATGCAGCAGGAGGCTCTGGATTTAGCTTTTCTTGATTTTAGTAGGGCCTTTGATACTCTCCCTCACAATAACTGTCTGGACACAAAGGGTCACAAAGATGCTCAGAGGGCTGGAGCAGCTCTCCTATGAGGACAGACTGAGAGAGTTGGAGCTCTGCAGCCTGGAGAAGAGAAGGCTTCGAGGAGACCTTATAGCAGCCTTCCAGTATCTGAAGGGGGCCTACAGGAAGGCTGGGGAGGGACTATTTATAAGATCTTGCAATGACAGGACAAGGGGCAATGGGTTTAAACTGGCAGAGGGGAGATTGAAACTGGATGTTAGGAGGAAGTTGTTTGCAGTGAGGGTGGTGAGACACTGGAACAGGCTGCCCAGGGAGGTTGTGGCTGCTCCCTCCCTGGAGGTGTTCAAGGCCAGGTTGGATGAGGCCTTGAGTGACCTGTACTAGTGGGAGGTGTCCCTGCCTATGGCAGGGGGTTGGAACTAGATGATCCTTGAGGTCTCCTTCCAACCTTAACCATTCTATGATTCTGTGATTCTAAGTTGTCCTTGGGAGCATCCTTACCCATTCTTGGAGCACCCTTGTATGTGGCTAACTTTTCAACACATGATTCAGTCATTGGGGCCCTTGTGGAACTATATTCTGTACTAACATTTTATTTTGTGCTGAGGTGATTTTTTTGAAGAGTAAGAGGATCACATTTATTTGAAGTAAAGTACTGGGGGTCTTGGCTGAGTCAGGGATAACTCCAGAATTAGCCCAGTGAAATTGGTGGCTCTAGCATCACTGAGAACAGAGAGAAGGGGAGAGAAGTATCTTCTTTTCCTATTGTCTGGGTCTGTTAGTGCCAGCAAAATCTGGGGTGCTTCAACTAACAAACAAACAGAGCCACAATTATTTCAGTGTTACTAATGGGATAACAGAAGCCAGGACAGCAGGCAAGTCAAGCAAATGCCTTTCTTAAAAGGCACTGCATAAAAAGGTAGACTATGCAATTGGTTCTGCTTTTCTTCTCCATCACTTCAATAGAGTTCTAAGTGCTCCATGAGCAAGAGAAAGGAGAATTAGGGTGGATTGCTATGATCATCTAGTTTCGATCACAGGAGCATCAAAGCACTTATGTTGTGTTTATTAATAAAATCAGCCTTTCCCAGCTTGCTTCTTGGTAAGAAGTCAGCATTCGAGACATAGAAGTCTTTTGTGTCCTGTGTAGTTCTCCTTGTTCTGGGGAGCATTGACTGATGCCTATTGTATACTGAATGCTTTGTTCCAAGCCTTCAGAAGTCGCTCTGAGATGCTTCCCCACAACGCCTCTGCAGTTGTGTTTAACAAGCACTTAAAACCCAGAGCACATATTTGTAGCAAAACCAAGAATATGTGGCTGTATGTCAAGTGCTGTTGAACACTGCAGCCTGCCCCAGTGCTGGCAGGAGGGAATTTCTGCAGAAGCCTGAAAGAGAGGAGTAACAGAAATCTAAGAATTATTTAGGAATGTAAATACTTTTCCATCTCAGTATTAGGTACCTGTAAATAGTTTTGTTTCTGAGATTTTTTTTTTTTTCCCACGAGTTCCAGAAATATGATTCTAGCTATTTCAGAGTTGCTTGCAAGCAATAGTCAAAACACCTCTTGATCTGAAGTGGTACAAAATTTTACCCATTTACATAAATTGCCAGATTGTTATTGTGAAAGCGAAGCCAGCCAGCTTGAGAAAATCCCACTTGGAGCCCACTGTGTGTATCATCCACAGCAGCAGTTCCTGACATTGTCTGCTCTTCATTCTGGCATACACTCAGCAGTCAGCTTGGAAACCACTGAGCCCCAGGGATGTCCTTTTGCCCTGTCTTTAGGCTCTGTCTTCGCTGTGATGCCCTCTAAGCCAGAGTTTGAGCATCCTTCCCTCGCCCGTGGGTGTCTGTGAATCTCACTGCACTCTTGTCTGAGCCCTTATCAGGTTCAGAGATACATCTGTGTGTGATAATGACTGTGGCTGCTGCCTTTTGTATGCTCATTTTAGCAGCAGGAACTGCACTGTTTGGAAGAACAAGTCATTTTCCCCCTCTTGGAATGTCCATTTAAATTTCAGTGATTTAGAGCCCACCAACTGCACTTCCATAATTCCTATAAGTGCATTATTAACACTGAATTTTATTTTTTTTCATACAATGAAATGATAGGACTATGTCTAGATTGGCAATGAGAACATTTACTTGTCACAAAATAGCAGTGTGATGTTGACAGCAATTTCCAGTAGCCAAAGCTTCACTGTTCTTGAGATGAAATAGAGAGATACTGTGAGAGTCTAAATCACCTCTCCTTTGTTCAGATCAATAAAGATAAAGATTGCCTTTGTTACTTTCCCGGACTCAGCCCAGGTTCCTGGCCAAAAGCTCAGGGATGCAAATCAACAAATATACAGCACCTTTGTGGCCTTCCTGGACTCCAGCCTAGCTTGAATGCCCAGGATGCGTAATGCCTCACACCAGCTACCCCCGCAGAGAAAAGGCTTCTGTGTATTTGGGGTATGGACAGGTAAGGAGCTCAAGGAGGGGGCAAAGGTCCTCCCAGGTGCCGCTGTGGGACCCCTGCAGATACGTGAGAATACACAGGAAGGTGTCCTGAGGAGCTGCACCTGGACATNAAGGAGTCCTGAGGAGCTGCACCTGGACATCAGTCTGAAAAACTGTATAAAAAGACATGAGCAATGTCTGCAAAGATGAGCACCTCTACCGGAGCACCCACACCAGCACCTCCACTGGAACACTTCCACACGGGCACCTCCACCAGAAGAACTCAAGGTTTCTTTGGTAGTGGGGGTCTTGTTGGGTTTTGGGGTGGGCTTTTGGGGGGCAGGTTGGTTTGTTTGGTTCAGTTTGTGGTTTTGGATTTTTTTGGTGTGGGTTTTTTTGGGGGGTGGGTGGGTTTGTTTTTATTGTTGTTGTCTGTAGAACAGATTTGTTTGTACAGAACTTATTACCCTTAAGCTCGTTCTCACACCTCATACAATGGCATCTTAAACATCTTTATAGTAAAACTTCATACTTTTACTGACTGAATTTTCATACTGACGCTGTAACAGCGAGGCTGTGAGTTGGTTTAACTGTGACAGCTTTCATCAGCACTCAATCAGTGGTTACTGATGAAGTATATAGCCAGTGTCTGCATCCCAGCTTTTGTTTCAGTNGTCCTGAGGAGCTGCACCTGGACATCAGTCTGAAAAACTGTATAAAAAGACATGAGCAATGTCTGCAAAGATGAGCACCTCTACCGGAGCACCCACACCAGCACCTCCACTGGAACACTTCCACACGGGCACCTCCACCAGAAGAACTCAAGGTTTCTTTGGTAGTGGGGGTCTTGTTGGGTTTTGGGGTGGGCTTTTGGGGGGCAGGTTGGTTTGTTTGGTTCAGTTTGTGGTTTTGGATTTTTTTGGTGTGGGTTTTTTTGGGGGGTGGGTGGGTTTGTTTTTATTGTTGTTGTCTGTAGAACAGATTTGTTTGTACAGAACTTATTACCCTTAAGCTCGTTCTCACACCTCATACAATGGCATCTTAAACATCTTTATAGTAAAACTTCATACTTTTACTGACTGAATTTTCATACTGACGCTGTAACAGCGAGGCTGTGAGTTGGTTTAACTGTGACAGCTTTCATCAGCACTCAATCAGTGGTTACTGATGAAGTATATAGCCAGTGTCTGCATCCCAGCTTTTGTTTCAGTGACATCCAAAGGAGTGGCTTCAAGCCTGGATGTACTTCAGTTATAGAATTAATATTCTTTATACAGAACTACAGGCCTACCCCTCCCAGAAATGCTTAAGATCTCAGAGGAAAAGCTTTGAGATTACAGTGGAGGGATAGATGGCCTTCACGGGATTTTGTTCAGAGGCAGGACATAAGCACTACCCATCCTCTCAAAAATTCTCTGTTATGTTTAGTGGAAACTCAAAAAGTGCTTCCCCACAGTTTAAAGCTGAATAAAAGTCCCAGAGCAGTCAGTCAGTAAGCACCAGAGTGCTAAATCCAAAGAAATAAAAGTAAATATGATTTCTCCCTGCCCATGTCAGAGCAGTTTACTTTTAAGATAAGCTGCTTAGGAGCTTCATTTTTCAGTCATGCAGTTCCCCAAGGAAAAGGCTCCCGAGCACTATTTCAGTTATTTAATGCAGAAGGAAACGTCATGCATAGCTTAGAGCTGATGCACATTTCCCCTACTGGTTTCCTGCGAGCCCCTCGGTTCCTTCAAGGATCGTTCACCTTGCAGCGCACTCTGGCTGTGCTTCGTTGCTCACAGAGACAAGGAGGAGAAACTTTCTCCACGTATCTGCATGTGTCTCACCGTGAATACACCGGGAATGCCTTTTGAAAATGTGGGCACTGTAACAGGCACCCTAAGTACTCGCAGCAGCGCTGGCTGCCCAGGACGATGCTGAAGCCTGCGCTCAGTGAACAGATGAACTGCCCGAAAGCCCTTCCCTGACCGGGCTGTGGTGCGGTGAGCTCAGGTGTCAGCACCTGGCTGCTCCAAGCAGGTGTCTGCCATCGCTCCCTGGTTTTCTGGCTTCCGAACCACATTCCTAGAGTGCAGCCAGCGCACTGCAGCATGTCGTGGCTGGACCGAGTCCAGCAGCAACTTCACTTCCAGCGCAACAAAGGCAGGAAGCAGGGAGTGCAGGCTCCACGTAATCCAAACCTGCTGAAACACAGGCTTCCAGAGAAGCCCTGGTGAGCAGAGGAGTGGGTGACCTCTGTAGGGTAAAATCAGTGCTGCTCGTAGCAAGAGCGGAACCCCTTCCTTTTAAAGTATAAATCATTACCTGCATCCGGCCAGTTACAGTTGCAGATGAGTTGTGACTCGGCACTTGTGTTTCGTATCTCACCACTGAATTATTTCCTTTGCGTTTCTGGTATGTAAATAGAATCTGTCTCCTGCTTTTGCTGGTTAGATAACAAAATAGACTGTAATGAAAATTAGAGAGCTAAAGACTGTGAGAGCTGGTTTAAATCCTTCCAATTAATATTTCAACAGGAATTTACCCAAGATCTCCTTTCATAAAATATTCACAAGCAATGTAACTCTGCAGGAGGATGTATGGTGCAAATACACTAGGAAAAAAAAATCATTAAATATTTGGGGGGGAATGCTGGTATTTTTTTTTCTTCTCTCCCACTTCAATTTCCTTCCTATTCCTGCTAGAAAATCAAACCTGCATTTTCTCCTCAAAGCAGCAACCTCTAAGATAGCAGTAAAATGCTTAACTGTCTTATCAAGAACAAAATTCACAGGGTTTTAAAGAAAAATCCCCTCTTCCTGTCTAACAAGAAAAAGACATCCCTGATGGTGGCCACCTCTACTACTCACTGCAACTCACCAGATCGCTGCAGCAGAGAAGGCTTCGCTTGTGTGCTCAGAGTTCTGCTGCCT